>JAJIBD010009460.1:0-38727 GCA_021461705.1 Cryptotis parvus | reverse complement strand
CAGAGACAAATGCGGGGGAATTCTTTGAGGCAAGAGAAGAAATGCGGTTTAATGAGTTCCAGACCTCAGAAGGGAATGGCTCCAGCCCCTTGGGAGGCGGCTGTACATGGACAATATTTTATGAGACGGAATTTAATTAAAGGAAGTGTGTGGGCCAGGAATCATCTCATATATGATTTCCTATTGGGAAATTTCTCTGATCCCATCCCACCCTCCTGTTTCTGTTAGGCTCTGGAACTTCTGGAGAGTCTAACCTATCTCAGAAGGTTCTGATCAAACTGAGGGGCTCCGGCCCCCAAAACAAGCAAACTGAAAAGCTCCAGCTGGAGGCGGAAGCAGGGTGTGAGCTGCTCAGCATTTCCCACTCTGGGAGCGTTTTTCTACTATAATCTATTCTGGCTAGTGTATCCAGAAACTTGGCGCAGCTTCAGGCCCCTCTGGTGGTCTGGGGATTCTAAAGAAAACATTAAAATAATCAGCTCATGGGCTGGAATGATAATACAGGCAGTACTCGGCGACCCAAGTTCAATCTCCCTAGATCCCATATGACCTCCCGAGCATTGCAGGGTAATTCCTGAGTACAGAGCCACGAGTAACTCTCTGTGTGGCCAAAAAATCATCATCATCATAATCAGCTCACGAGCCATCACACAGGACAAGGCTTTTGCGCCATGCCAGCTGAGTTTAGTGATGGGAGGGTGCCTGAGCAGAGAGCAGGAGTAAAGCCCGAGCACTGCTGACACGGCCACTCAAGCCTAAAATCATCAGCACTCCGCGAAATGTTCTTACCACTTGTGAGCGGCCGGCCAGCTGCGCCCCTTTCTTGGTGCTCATCATGCGCTGTTTAAATCAGCCAGTCCCACTGCCAGGATCATTCTGGACTTCCGTGCAGAATGGGTTAGTCCAACCGAGCTATCCGTATCCTGCCGCCTCCCCTGACCTTCAGTTCAGAGCTCTGGAGCGTCTAATACGGTTCCTTTGAATGCAGCTTTTCTTGCCTGTCTGTTTCTCTCCTCTTCACCTTTTGCCCTTATTCTCATGGGCCCAGACTTTAAGTCTGACAACAGTCTGGGAGTATGAGCAAGAGTTCCACCATGGCTGTTTTTTGGATCAAGTCCCTTGCAGTTGGGGTGTCTCTTTCTCTATTTTTTTCATTTTGGTCATACCGGCAAGGCTCTGGAGTCCTCTGACTCTAGGCCCCAGGAATTACTCCTGGTGGTGCTCAGGTGGACCATTGGGATGCTGGAGATAGGACCAGGTTGGCAGTGCAAGGGAAACACCTCCCTACTGTCAATCACAGTCCCTGGTGTCACTCTTTCCGGCACCATAAGCTCAGATACTCGCTGGCCTCTCTTGTTTCCTGGAAGTCAGCTGTTTTGCTAGAAAGTTCACGCCACTAGGCAGCCCTTAGTGTGGAGCAATTGTCTTTGAACCTGAAGGGGGCACCTCGCAAGATCGGTTAGCCCTGAGCACTGTGGGGGGACCCACCCCCTTCTAAAAAAGAACCCTGCAAGGTAGCCCTGTCTGCCGAGTTTCACCTCCAGCCTAGTCACTGCAGCCCTGGGAACACGGCGCAGGCGAGTTGCGGGGGAACAGGCTGCTCTGAGCAGCGAGATTTAAGGACACGCCTCTGGTGAGAGGAAAGACTCCGGTGCCTTGTCCTTGCTGGTTCCACATCCGTCTGTTTCTCTTCAGTGTAGTGAAAGTTAATAGAAAGTGTAACTAGAACCTGGTTGGTGTCATGGAAGTTGCCGGGAAACTTGCGTGGCACAGACAAATTTGGACAAACTAATTCGCTGCCGTACAGGGATTGGCCAATTTCGCACTGACCTTGCTGTTGAATGAAAAGCCAGAAAAGAAAAGGGATAAAGCTGTTAGCCACTCGCAGATGGGTTCTCGGCTGTGTCGCCGGCTAGGATGGGAAGAGGCCTGTTTGGGTGCAGATAGAAAGGGAGCGCTTCACTCTTAATGTCCTCAGTTTCCTGGGAATTTCAAAGTGTTCCCCGCTGGCACAGAAAGTTGCATCCGGAGGTTTGTGTCCATGTGGATGTTTGAGGGAGGTCAGAATGCAGTTTCTTGCTTTGTTTTTCTTTTGGTCGTCACCTGGCAATGCTCAGGGGTTACTCCTGGCTCTATACTCAGGGATTACTCCTGGTGGTGCTCAGGGGACCGTAGGATGCGGAGGATCAAACCGAGGTCTGCGCATGCGAGGCAAATGCCCTACCCACTGGACTATTACTCCAGCCTGGGTTCAGTTGAGAGTCTTGTTCCGTTCGGGGTTGGAGGAGCTCCCAGGAAGCCCAGATAAGCTCTCTCTGGGCACCCTTTCATCTGCAGTGAAACAGTTGAGCTCAGCAGGCTGAAGCGGGTGGAGAGTAAATTCTTCGCAGCAGGCTTTTGCCAGGGAATCTTCCGATGAGGTCGGGCCTATCTCTGGACTGGCAGAATGGCAGTGTCCCATCACAGCACAGCTGAGAAGCAGCCTGCTGGAACCTTCCGAGTTGGTCAGACCCATCCAGGGAGGGAAACGTTTTGTGTCTCTAGGTTCTAGCTCTATAAAGGGGGATGGGGTAGGGGTGCTCTCTTTATGACTCTAGAGAGGGATGGAAGCTGGGCTGTTGACTGACCATCCCAGGGTTGCCTGGGATGAGGTTTAGAGGCTATGAGGCTCTGTGAGCCAGTCAGAAGGATCCTGAGTGGCCATAGGAGATGCCAGGGCTCATGCTCAGGCGCGACATTCCAGGTAGTTGCACAGCAGTGAAGTCACAATAAAAGGCTGCCAGGGAAGCGAGAGAGGGGATGGTGAGCCCGTGAGCGTGCATGCTTCTGCTGCGAGAAAGTCTGATTGGTAAGCACAGAAAGGGCCTTTCTGGAGCTTTGGTAAGCCCGCTGAGCTCTCTGGCTCTTAAAACTCGCTAACACCTCTGTGCTGCACCTTCACTTTCCTTTCAAGAGAGCAAGCACCTCCCTCTGCTGGAGCTGGACTTGTAGAAAGTCAGAAGATGAATCTGTTTCCCTTTGTGGAGAAGCACTGCTCAGCCACCACACCGCCCCTGGGCACGTGGCTGCTGCCCCGCTGGCGTACCCTCTTCTCCGGGACTGCTGCCCCGACATCCTCACTAACCCCATCTCACTTGGCCTGAATCATTAATCGATTCCCTGCTGTTCTTCATTCTCTGTATATTTACTCCTCTTGATTTTTAAAAATTATTAAAAGTGTCTAATATCCCGAATTAATTTTCAAATAGATTTAAAAAAGAGGCTGGGGACTTCATTCTCATTTTGTCATTTGTTTAATAAATTTGTGAAAACACTTTTCTGTTGTTCCATTGTCTGCTCGCTCAGCCAGCGCGGCCCCTCTGCTCCGAGACCGTCCTCCGAAGCACGCTGTATCTTCTACTCACGGTGGCGCCACTGTCGCTCCGCTGAGCTAGCGCGGCCGCTCTGAGCCAGCCCTCTGCCTTCTGTCCTCCGAGCACGCTGTACCTTCTACTCCCGCACGGTGGCGCCACTGTCTGATGGCCTTTTCCTTTATTTTACTGTAACTAGGATGATGATTATTATTATCATTATTATTATTTTTTAACTCTGCTGATACCACTTTGTCACCTGGGTGCCTGTGTCCTCTGGCGTGCAGTGATTCTGCTCCTGCTCCCTGTACCACAGAGACAGCCGGGCAGCCTTCGGGAGTGAGCTGGGTTTCACTAAGTGGTAGGAAGGAAAGCTGGTAGTTACCTGTCATGGGGGTGTTGGGGGGCCAGGAGTGAGCAGGATCACTGTAATAGAGGAAAGGGCTCTTAGAAGCAGAAGCATGGGAGCAGTAACGTATGGGGAAGCTCCAAATTCTCACCACAGGGCTCTTTTCGGACTTCGGGCCCATCTATTCTCTGAGGGCCAGGGAAGCTGACGTGGTTTGTGTCTGTGAGAGAACACAGCTCTGTGTTCCTTTCCATGGGGACTCGGGCACCGCCAGGAATATGGAGAAGTCTTAACCAGCCCCACTCTGCCGGCTGCTCGTGGCCAGGCTGTTCTGGGTCTGTTTGTGGCCCCCAAAAATGCAGGCTACACCCCCATGCCTTCTGCTTCCCTCAAGGGCACATTATCCTGGTAATTCTGTAGACCGCCACAGAGTGACTGGCTTATCCAGAGCCATGAGCTGCGTGAGTCTCAGCGCAATTGGCCAGGCTCATGTCAGAGTTGTATGCATGGAATTAATACCACTTGTTAGTCTTAAACTGAAAGGCTTTTACTTGTCCTAACAGGTACCTTGCTGTAAAACTATCCATTTTAACTGTTCTTTCCCTCTGACGGCTGAAGCTTTGTCCTGAGTGCAAGATGGGCTTTGCCATGGGCACAGAGACACCGTTTGTCCCTGGCTCCACCACGCCATCACCCCATTCCAGCCAAGGAGAACGCCCTTCACCTCTTACCCATAAGGCAGAGCGCAGTGGCCACCCCTTTGCCCATCCGTAGCCTCCGGTCCTTTCATTTCTCTGCAAGTTGCATCGCTGTCGACTTTTCTGAATGGCACTGTGACGAATGGCCATGTGAATGTTCAGATTGCTTGGGATACTTTTCTTTAAGGATCTTGGTCTCATCGTTAGCGTCCCCTCTCAGCCACCCACATTCTCCGGAAGAGGACAACATCCAACATCACCACTCTTGGTAATCCGTCACCTGTCAGGGGCTTGGGGTGGGTAGAAACATGATTTTTTTTTCTTTCTTTTTTTTTCCTGCTTTTTGGGTCACACCCGCGATGCTCATAGGTTACTGACTCTTTTGCTCAGGAATTACTCCTGGGTGCTCAGGGGACCATATGGGATGCTGGGGATCGAACCTGGGTTGACCATGGCAAAACGCTTCTTCCACTGTGCCATCAAGCTCCGGCCCCCAAGACATGATTTTTATCAGACTGGTGGCCTTCCCCACCCCCAGACACACTCACACACACACACACACAGACACACATTCCATTAGGATGGGGATCCAGCTTAATATTCCAATAGGGTTGACTCTGACCACTCACAAATAGAGCAATCCTCTCTTCAATACTCCACGGCTCTGTCTTGATAACTGACTTTCAAAGCCATTTCTGGAGAGAGTTTGTTGAATTCACTTTTTAGAGGACATTATGGATGGATAAAGAGCCTTTTTCCAAACACAGGAGGACCTTCCTCTGTGATATACTTCCTGTGTGGGTCTTGGAGGCATTCTGGTACACAGAAAAGCCTCTTCTATTTTAGAACCAGATGAGCGGAGACAAATGCTGATCATGAGAGGCATCTAAATGTTTGCCAAGGACATATTTTAGTGGAGGTGGGGGTGGGTATGAATGAATGAATCCCCTCTCAAATAATTGCATTTTAAAGAGTTGAAAAGGAATCCCATTCATATTTCTCATTCTTAAATATGTCACAGGCCAGCGGGGGGAGGGGGTGCCTGCTGCATTTTAAATGATCAACTTTTCTTATATCCTTCACAAGAAACATGATACCACATTAAAATTGGAGGTGAGGGGCCGGCCATAGTACTGGAGGGTAGGCAATTGCTTTAGCGGCAGCCTGAGGTTCAATCCCTGGCACCATTATCGGTCCCCGAGCCCACCAGAAGTGATCCCTGAGCACAGAGCCAGGAGTAAGCCCTGAGTATGCTGCTGGGTGTATCCCCCCAAAAAAAAAGATGATGGATCAATTGGTCAATGCAGAATGCAAGACAGATACAACCAAGTATTGGAAATGCCATTTTTATTATTCAAAAAAATAGGTTCGGTTAGGAAGTTTTTCTTTTCCCCAGCCCTGTGTTTGGCTCAGGGAGGAGTAAGTCCTGAGCACTGCCCCTTGAGGCCAGAAAGGGGAAACACAAAGGCTTTGTCCTGCTCTGCAGCTTAATCCCAAATTGCCTGGAGTGGGAGTGGTTTGGGTTTGCCAAGTTGGTCAAAACTCTTTGACCTTTTCTTTGGCAGGGAGTTGGGGAGGCGCGCACGCATGCCTGGTGATGCTCAAGGCTTACTCCTGGTTTTGCGCTCACAAAGCATCCCTGGTGGACTCAGGGGGCCCTAGAGGGTGCTGGGGGTCACACCCAGGTCGGCTGCACACAAGGCAAACACCCTCCCTGCTATACCATCGCCTTGGTCCTCTTTAAGTCCCTCTGACAGGGACCTGGCCCTGAGATGTTCTGTCTGGGTAATTCTATGCACTTTCGGCCTCCTCAGAGCAGCCAGGAGGGAAGAATTATGATTGAGACAGAAGTTCTGCCATTTCTGGATGGGGGATAAATCGAAGCCCATAAATAGGGCTGCACGTGTTTGAGCCTCTGTCATTGTGCCGTGACAATTCATTGAAAAGCATTTTAAAGGGCAATTACCAAAAATGCCTCCCTTGAGAGCACTGTGAGTTGGAAGCATTTTAAGGCCACCAGGGTGAACTGAATTTGTCCCGCTGGATGGAGCTAGGGGGGCAAGAAGGGATCATTTGGAAGCCGTGAAGAGTTTGTGAGTCATTAAGCAGACATGTAACGGGCTGCCTTTCCATAAGAAAGATGAAGGACTAAATCTAGAGATGAGAGACATCGTTTTCTGAGAAACCAGAAGTTTCCAGACCTGTAGTATGAATTGATCTTTCTCTAATCTCTTTCGACTGCTTTCTACCTATTGCTGCCTTAATATCCAGGTATTTTTCCTTTTTTAAAAAATTGTGTTTACTTTTTTGGTTTTGGAGCCAACCCACCAGCGCTCAGGGCTTACTCCGAGCTCTGCACTCAGGGAATCACTCCTAGTGGTGCTTTGGTACTGGGACCAGACTCAGGTCTGTCACATAAGGCAGAGCCCTCTTGCTTCATGCTCTCTCTGGCATCCTGCTGTTTTTAACAAAAGACTCTCCCTAAATCATTTGCCTTTTACAGCCCCTTGCTTTAGAAAGTGCCCGTGTGTCCTTAAAAAAGGATTAAAATATCTTCTGTGCACACTCATGTATGTGTGTCTCGGCACATGCTGTGTGTGCTAGAGGCCGGAGTGTGATCACCGACACTGAACGCCATCAGGAGCAGCTTCAAGCACAGAAAAAAAGTCACCCCTGGCTTTAGTGGCGCCTGGCCAGAATCGTGTCTCCCCACGTTCTGACAGCAATTCCTCCCAGCTGCTCTTTTTCAAGGAACTAGCCCCGTCTGCAAGACCTTGGGGTCTGTACAGCGCAGATGGCCCCCCACTCTCCCTAAGGAAGGGCAGAGAATTCACAAGGCCACAGCATCTGACCTGTGCGGTCGCCGTCCTGTCCTTGATGGGCCCCCCTTTCTCCTTTGTGATGGCTGGACCCTGTCCATAGTCAACTATTGCCTGGCCCCGATTTTGTTTTTTTCATTTTTGAGCCACGCCCAGTGATGTTGAGGGGTTACTCCTGGCTCTGCACTCAGGAATCACACCTGATAGTGCTCGGCGGGCCCATATGAGATGCAGGGATGGAGCCCAGGTCTGCCACATGCAAGGCCAACACCCTCCCCACTGTACTATCACTTGGCCCGCCATCTAACTACTTTTTATTCCTCGCTCCAACTCTTTGACAAGGCAAGACCTTGTCTTTGCCAGCTACAGCCTGTTGTTCCTGGCAGCCCTTCGCCTCTGCCATGACTGCCCAGAAGGTAAGCCTTGCTTCTGCCAGACCGCGTGGACACAGCCCAAGGACACACGCCACCCTTCACAAGAGCCAGATGGTTGCCACCTTGTGCAGGCACCAAGATTTCTCTCCTCTAGTTCCTATTTACAACACTTTTTCTCCGTGTGTGGGAGTGAGAGAGAGAGAGAGAGAGAGAGAGAGAGAGAGAGAGAGTGATTTCTTTCTTCCTCAGGAAAGCCTAGTGTAGCCCCTTGAGACGAGTGTAGTTGTCAACTATTTCCACTGGACAAGTCCCAGTTCTCACGAAATCCTTGTACTCGGCTGTCTGCGGTGTCAATAAAATCGACATGTGAAGCTATTTCTGGCCTTTTTCTCCGGGTTTTACAGGGTCTGGTGGCGTGTGGGGGTGACTGGGCCTCTGCGTCACCAAGGGACTTCATCTCGATGAAGCGCCCTGTTTCCAGGTGGTTGTGTGCAGAAAGCTGCCTTCTGGAGTTGGGCTTTTCCTTACCTTGTTCTTCAGAGAGCCTTGTACTGCCCCACAGCCGGAGGACTGCTCGCCTGCTTTGTTATTATTCTGTTTTGGGTGGACTTGTGGGTGTGACCACTCGCCCTGGGCCCAAACTGAGCCCCACCAACCTACAGCCCCCATTCTTGGTCTCTCTCTCTCTCTCTCTCTCTCTATATATATATATATATATGTATATATATATATGTATATATATCTGTCCCTGTCCTCTCTCATCTCTCTGTCCTCTCATCTTCTCTCTCTCATCCTGTCTGTCTCTGTCCTCTCTCATCTCTCTCATCCTCTCATTCTCTCATCCTCTGTCTCTCTCTGTCCTCTCTCTCTCTCTCATCCCTCCGCTCTCATTCTCTCATCTTCTGTCTGTCTCTCTCTCTGTCATCTCTCTGTCATCTCTCTCATCCTCTCTCATCCTGTGTCTCTGTCTCTCTCTATCTCTGTCCCTGTCCTCTCTCATCTCTGTCCCTCTCTCATCTCTTTCTGTCCTCCTCATCTTCTCTCTCATCCTGTCTGTCTCTGTCCTCTCTCATCTCTCTCTGTCCTCTCTCATCTCTTTCTGTCCTCTCATCTTCTCTCATCCTGTCTGTCTCTGTCCTCTCTCATCTCTCACATCTTCTCTCTCATCCTCTCATTCTCTCATCTTCTGTCTGACTCTGTCTCTCTCTCTCTGTCCTCTCTCTCATCCTCTCTCATCCTGTGTCTCTGTCTCTGTCCCTGTCCTCTCATCTCTCTCGGTCCTCTCTCATCTCTTTCTGTCCTCTCATTTTCTTTCTCATCCTGTCTGCCTCTGTCCTCTCTCATCTCTCTCATCTTCTCTCTCATCCTCTCTCATTCTCTCATCTTCTGTCTGCCTCTCTCTGTCTCTCTGTCATCTCTCTCATCCTCTCTCATCCTGTGTCTCTCTGTCTCTGTCTCTCTCTCTCTCTCTCTCTCTCTCTCTCTCTCTCTCTCTCTCTCTCTCTCTGTCTCTCTCTCTCAAGTGGAACCAGAATGAATGCAGGGGGAGCCATGAGTGGTCATAAAGAGGGGGCTCCCCAGGAAACAGACCCCCACCCACCGCTTCGCCGCTCTCCGTCCCTGAGCAGCTGGAGACCGGATGGGCCCGTGAGTCTCTGCAGTTTAAGCGGGTTCCCGACGCGCACCTGGCGGGGCAGAGTCCGTCCGCAGCCTTTAGCTCCGCGGCGCGCAGCCGTGCAGACCGCGGGCGGCGTCTCGTGGTCCGACGGCTCGTCGCGGGGAAGGCGCCATGTCCGTCCTATCCCTCCCGGTGGCGGAGAGCACCACACCCTGCCTCGCCTAGCGTTCGACTCCGCCGAGGCGCGGGCGCGTCCGCCAGTGCTGAGGCGCGGGAAGCGGCGGCGCCCAGTGTGGCGCCACCAGGTACGCGCCCCGCTCTGTCCTGTGGGGGCGCTGCGCGCCGCCGGGGGTCCCCTGTGTGTCCTAGCCTAAGCGCGCCCGCCGTAGCCCGCGTCCCCGGTGCTCGGCGCGCGGCTGCTTCCAGACGGTTCTAGAAGCCCGTAGCGGTAGCTCCAGACGACGCTTCCTAGCGCGCTTCGCTCTGCCGGCTCGGGCGCTCCGGCGTCGCCGCCCCTGCGAGCCTCGTGTCACCGGGGCTGGCGGGTGCGGGTCTGAGGGGCTCCTCGGTAGTTCCGGCAGCTGCGCCTTAGGAAATGGCAACGCCAGCAATGATGATGACTAGCGTGATGATCATGGCCGTAATAGTGATAGTACTAATAAGAGCCGCTGAGGGGCGCGACCCGAGAGGCCAGCGACGGCGTGGCGCCTGTCACAGGGCTCCTGGCTGTTTGTGTGGCTTTAATCTGTCTTGTCCCCAAACAGGCTCCCTGACCGGTAGCCCTCACCTTTCAGAGCTCTCCGTCAACTCCCAGGGGCGACCCGCGCCCGCCAACGCCATCCTGTCCCCCAACCTGAGCCCCCGACGCCAAGCAGGCGTCCCCCTTGGTCAGCCCGGTGCCCAGCGACCAGGCGTGCCCGTGGACCGGACGGCGGGAGGGAGGACGCCGCCAGGAAGGTGGGGCCGCCGCGTGTGTCGCCAGCCCTCATGGCTCCTCTCTCCTCCCTGGGAGACAGCAGCTCCCTGAGGAGTCCCTGAGTAAACCGGACACCCCCGGCCTGTGTCTGTGTTTGGGGTCACTCCTGCGGGGGTAGCCGGCTGCAGTGCGGGCTTCCTGGGTGTGGAGCCGGTGACAGGTTCATCTTGGACGTGGTCCTGAGTCGTGCTGTGTGACAGGGGTCATGCCAACTGCCTCCTGCCTCCTCAGCATGAACCCCGTTACCGGGAGGAGCGATAGTCCAACGCAGAGGGCGTGTGCCTTTGCGTGGCCAACCTGAAGTCAATCCCCAGCATCCCATAGGATCCCCTGAGCATGGACAGGAGTAATTCCTGAGGGAGTAATCCCCTGAGGAGTAATTCCTGAGGAGTAATCCCTGAGGAGTAATTCCTGAGGAGTATTACCTGAGGAGTAATCCGTGAGGAGTAATCCCCCTGAGGAATAATTCCTGAGGAGTAATTCCTAAGGAGTAATTCCTGAGGAGTATTACCTGAGGAGTAATCCCCTGAGGAGTAATTCCTGAAGAGTAATTCCTGAGGAGTAATCCCATGAGGAGTAATTCCTGAGGAGTAATTCCCGAGGGAGTAATCCCTGAGGAGTAATTCCTGAAGAGTAATTCCTGAGGAGTAATTCCTGAGGAGTAATCCCCTGAGGAGTAATTCCTGAGGAGTAATTCCTGAGGAGTAATTCCTAAGGAGTAATTCCTAAGGAGTAATTCCTGAGGAGTATTACCTGAGGGTAATCCCTGGAGGAGTAATTCCTGAGGAGTAATTCCTGAGGAGTAATTCCTGAGGAGTATTACCTGAGGAGTAATCCCCTGAGGAGTAATTCCTGAGTGCAGAGCGAGGAATAACAACCCCCAAAATCATTGGATATGGTGTCCCCCAAAAAAGTAAAAACCACTCTCTCCTTCTCACAAAGGCATAAGGCTGTGTGCAGGGCCAGAGAGACTCCACAGACTAGAACTCCTGCTTTGTGGGGGGCTGGGTTTGACCCCTGGCACCACTAGTACCCTGAGCACTGCCAGGGGCGACTCCCTGAGCACTACCTGTGTGACCCGAACATCAAAACAAATCCCAAAAACTGCTTGTTCAGCCTTGGTATCAGGTTAAAGCGTGTGTGTGTGTGTGTGTGTCTGTGTGTGTGTGTGTGATGGTTACATAAGGTAATCTGGAAAATTTATCAAAAAAGAAGTTCTTTTAAAAACAAAGCATGAGGGCCGGAATAGGCTTCGCGCAGAGCACTGCCTGGTGTGTGTGTGACTCTGGGATCCCTCAAGGCTCAGGCACCGCCTGCTGCTCCTCAGAGCATTGCGCGGGAGTAGCTGGGGAAAGCCCCTGGGCACTAGTAGCTGTAAAGCCAAAGCCCAAAACTGATCATAGCTTTTGTCAAGATGCTGTGGCCGCTTTCTGGCTGCATGAGTAGAGGACAGTGGGGCGGCTGCTGGTGAGGAAAGTAAAAAATTGGGAGCCCTGGGGGCCGGGCGATAGGACAGCGAGGAGGGCACCTGTCTGCCTGGCACGTGGCAAACCCAGGTTTGATCCCGAGCACCCCAAGTGGTCCCCCTAAGCACTGCCAGGAGTGATCCGTGGGCATCACCAAGTATGGCTCAAAAAAGTGGGACAAGAGGGCACACAGTCAGGAGGGTGTTTGCCTTGAAAGCGGCCGAACCAAGTTTGATCCCCAAGAACCACCATGAGTAATTCTTGAGTGCAGAGCCAGGAATAACCCCCTGAGCATTGCCGAGTATGGCCCAAAAAGCAAGGGGAATAAAATGGAAGGAAGAGAGAGAGAGAGAGAGAGAGAGAGAGAGAGAGAGAGAGAGAGAGAGAGAGAGAGAGAGAGACTGGAAACAAGAAAGCAGGCATGAACCCCAGCGGCCATTGAAGACCAGAGCGGTGCCTTCCGAAAGGCCACGGCAGTAACTGAGCTGGAACTCGGGCAGGGAGCGCCCAGGGACAAACCATTGTCCGTGGTCTTTGGCTCTCTCCAGGACTCAGTCTTCAGGCTGTCGAAAGGGGGTGAAGGAGGGGCCCTCGCGTGGAGGGTTGTGGTGAGGATTAGAACTTTCTGATTTGGGTATTTGGGGGGCTACCTAGGCAGTGCTCAGGGTTTACTGCTGGCTTTGAACTCGGGTCACTCTGCAGTGACTCGGGAAAGGCTAGGGAGGACCTTATGCAGTGCCGGGGATTGAACCTGGTCGGGCGCTTGTGAGGAAGTGCAGAACCCCCGTACTGTCTCTCTGGCCTCAGGTTGGAGCTTTTAAACACTGAGTTTGCGAGAATCACTTGAATGGGGTGATTGGCTGGGGGAGGGATTCTCTGACTTCACTCACAAGCCCCTTTCTGCTTCTGTGTCTGCTTCTGGGCTCTTGCAGAGACTCCCCACAGACAAAGCGTACTTCATGGCCAAGGAGGTGTCCACCACGGAGAGGACGTACCTGAAGGATCTTGAGGTCATCACTTCGGTATGCAGGGTGCCCCTCACAGAGCAGGAGGAGGCCACAGGAGGGCTCCGGCTGGTCTTCAGAGAAGACAGCAGCTGCGGGGAGCTCAGAGCCCAGGGCCTGGGATTCAGAAATCAAACAGGTTTCCTGTATTCACTTCAGAATCTACTCTATAAAATGTTGATCGCTGTTAGGCCGCCAGAGATGGTTGAGAAAGTAAGACAGGCTTGTGGACCCAGGACTGCAGCTGTGCCCTTGAGTGCCACCAGGGGTCACTCCTGAGCACAGAACCTGGACTAGTCCCTGGGCCCCATTGGGTATAGCAAGAAATAATTAAATTAAATTAGGGTTGTTGAACCTGGGAGATGGTGCAAAAGGGAGTCTGGAGCTCATACTTTTGCATGCCGGAGCCCCAAGTCTGATAACACAGTTACCAAGAGTCAGTCTGGCCCCCACGCCCCCCCATACACACACACAGTGTATTTTAGAACTATGAGATTCTGTGGGGCTGGAGAGATAGTCTAGCGGGTAAGGCGCTTGCCTCGCAGCAGCTGGACCCGGGTTCCCTCCCAGCATCCCGTAGGTCCCTAGGGCCCCATGCATGCCAGGCCTTGCCACTGTGCCACCTCCCGAGCAGTTGGGCCTGGCATTATCCCAGGAGCAAGCAGAAAGGTTGGAGTGTCCAGGAGAGTGACCCACAATAGAGTTTCTCAACCAGGCTAGATTTACCCCCGTGGGCCCCCAAAGGATGTCCTAGGGAGCCACTGGCAGAAGTGGTAGGAAAATGGGGCGCAGCGAAAGATGGAGCCAGCAGGGGGAAAGCAAAGCCGGAAGGGGCCACAGAAGGAGAAGGGCGTGCGGCGGTTAGTACGGAAACACGGATTTAAAGAGGGCCTGTGGCACAGATTCATGTGGCTGGCATTGGCCGGCCCTATAATTTCTGTGCCTTAACCCACAGACGAGTGAGTGCCTCCTTCCCAGCCCCGTGGCACTTGCATTAAACAGTCTGTGGAGAAGAGACCACAGACCAGGGCACAGGGGTGAGCAGGAAGCCACGGACGCGCCCCCCTAGTTCAGTCCTAGTGGTCACATGCCACCTCGGAACCTCCGGAAGCTGCCGGGCCCTGCCGAGTCCTTGTCCTGCCTTCACAGTGGTTCCAGAGCACCGTGGCCAAAGAGGACTCTGTGCCCGAGACGCTGAAGACGCTCATCTTCCCCCAACTTCGAGCCTCTGCACAAATTCCACACCAACTTTCTCAAGGAAATTGAGCAACGACTGGCCCTGTGGTGAGTCCAGCTGATCCCTGTCCCAGGGGAAGACTTCCGGTGTCTCCACGTTCTTTCTCTCGTTCTTCCTCATTCTTTCTCCCATGTTTTCTCTCTGCCGTAGGTGGTACACTCTTAGTAGTAGGCTCTCATCTCGAGCTATGCTGATGAACCTCAACAGGGAAAGATCTGCTTCACTTGAAAAAGTTAAAATTCAGGGCGGCGTAGCCCAGCCGGTAGGGCGTTTGCCTTCGCGGCCGGCCCATGCTGGCAGGGGTTCGATCCCCGGCATCCCATATGGTCCCCGAGGCACTGCCAGGGTGATTCCTGAGTGCAGAGCCAGGAGTAACCCTGAGCTCGCTGGGGTGACCCCAAAAAGTTAAAATTCAGCCTGACTTCATTCCATGTTTAATACAGCACATTCTTGGAGATAAAAATGATATACAATGTATCTCCAGTGTTATTACCATTATATATAGGAGGAGGGGTTGGGGGTGGGAGAAAAGAAAACAGGAAGAAGGAAAAGAACGAAATTCACCCTATTTCAATCAACAAAGTCCTAATGGTACTACTTGAATTTATATCACTGAAGGAAATTTCCTTTCTTGCCAGGTTTTTTCTTTTTTTTTTTTTTTAGTAATTAAAAGAAACAATAAGTATTGCTTTGGGTTACACTTGCTTGCGACAGGACATATGGAGATGTTGCTGGTGCCCACTCGAGAAAATCGATGAACAGCGGGAAGACAGTGATACAGTGATTTCTGGTCACTGGTCAAGAGCAGAGATAAAGTTGAGGAGCTGCTTTAAGTCCAGGGAGTGATGGATAAATCCGACCCGGACCCAGAGTTTATGTCCAGCCTCCTTGTTTTGCAGTTCTCAAGATGTGCCTTGTCTTGGGGGGTCGGCGCCATAGCAGAGTGGGGAGGGTGTTTGCCTTACACGCAGCTGACCCAGGTTCAATCCTGGGCATCCCATGCAGTTCCCAGAGCACCGCTGGGTGTAGCCCAAAAACAAACAAACGAACAAAAATGTGGCGTGTCCTTTTGCCACATGCGACATTGCTCAGGAGGTAATCCCGTAACAGTGCTCAGAGGACTGTGCAGTATTGGGGCTCCAACCAGGGGCTCCTGCTTTCAAAACACGTGTTCGAGCACTCCGGGGCCATCTCCCCAACCTGGCGTGTGTGTTTGCTGATGGTACCGGATAATTCTCCTGAAATAAAGATAATCCAGGGTGAAGGCATGTACCTTACATGCAGCCGACCCCAGTTCAATCCATGGCAGACCATAT
The DNA here is from genome assembly GCA_021461705.1 of Cryptotis parvus. NCBI lineage: Eukaryota > Metazoa > Chordata > Mammalia > Eulipotyphla > Soricidae > Cryptotis > Cryptotis parvus. Next base: position 23,520 of record JAJIBD010009460.1, on the reverse strand, counting down.
GGTCCCCTGAGTGCTACAGGAGTGACCCCTGAGAGCAGAGCTAGGAGTAAGCTATGAGCACTGCCAGGTGTGACCCCAAAAGAATAATAAAATTAAGACAGCGGCCCCTTCTGGAGTGCCAGGTGCGTTGTAAAAAGCAGGCGCAGCTGGGGACTTTGGCGGTGAGGGTAAAATGTCGCTTCTGCCTATGTGTCAGCCATGTGTTAAGTGTCTGTCACCTGTAGCACTCAGTCAGACCCTACCCATAGCTTGGGGTGCAGCCTTGCACTGGGAGGGGGTGCAAAACGTGTGCTCCAGCCCTTTGAGCCCCCCACATCTCCGTCACTTCCTGTGGTGGACTACATTGTTCACATACTTTGACCTTGAATCCTAATTCCAGGAATTTCTCTGACAGGCCTATTTTTATCCGTGGTAGTTCACTGTATCACTGTCTTCCCGTTCATCATCGATTTGCTCGAGCGGGCACCAGTAACATCTCCATATGACCTGTCTCATGCAAGTAGAGCCCAAGGGCACCTGCTTGCTCCAGGAACATAAAGAGCCTCAAACCATTCCATCAGGTCATGAGAATGAGGTCTATAATTGTTACTGGTATCTGGCATTTCAAATACGACACGGGTAGCTTGCCAGGCTCTGCCGTGCGGGTAGCATACTCTTGTAGTCATCTCAAAATCCAGCATTTATTGATGAACCGCCGCTGCGGCCGCGCGAGCCAGGCTGTGATAGGCTGGTCTGCTGGGTGGAGTTCTGATGAGGGGGAAGTCTGGATGTGGAAAATGGAGGCCCTCATGGAGTGGGGGGTCGTCTGGCTTGTTGCAAGGCTCTGCTGGGGTGGCGGGCCAGAGCTAGAATCTGCCATCCCTCCCGGGCACCTCATGAGCTGCTGGGCACAGGGAGAGCCAGTAGCAGCTCTGCCCCATGTCTGTCCGTGGTAGTTTAAACGTTGGAAATGTCCTACATGTAGCAAGGGGCAGACCAGGTAGGGATCATGGAAGGGAAGTCGGCCCAGTGAATAAAACATGAGACGTCCTTCTAGGAGAAGATAGAATCAGGAACAAATGTGTCCATTATCAAAGGCAAAATCCCATAGACACCTCCAATAGAACCTTCTAGAGAACATTCTTGGGGGGGGTTCGGGGGTTAAAGACACGGATGCTGGAGAGATATACGACAGGGGGTAAGGTCCCTGCCTCGTCCATGACCTACCCCATCCGATCCCTGAGACAGCCAGGAGTAAGCCCTGCATTCTCTGGAGATGCAGAGTCTCAACATGTCCACTCAGCCCACACTGGTCTGGGCAGAAACAGGCTTATGGCCGGCTGCATCCTCATGGCGGGAGCACTTGGTCTCCCGTCATCTCGGAGTCCCTAGTGATTCGGCAGCGACACTTTCCCCAGCACATGCCACACTCCGGGCTCCCAGCTCCAGCAGGCAGATGGGCCAGGCTGCCTGCTGTGAAGCCCAGAAAATTTCCGTGTCTGTTCTGTGTTTAGTTTCTACTGGAAGTCAGTTCCTGTGGGTTAGAAGGCAATGGGAAGCATGTTCCTAGGAAACCCCAGCAGGGAGAAATGGCGGATATGGTCTGCCTCATTAAAAGCGGGGTTTTGAGCCACACCCAGCAGTGCTCAGGGCTTACTCCTGGCTCTGCACTCAGGGGATTACTCCTGGTGGGGACTCAGGGGATTATATTGGATGCCGGCGATTGAACCTGTGTTGGCTATATGCAAGACATAGGACCTGCCTGGTATACTATCACTCCAGCCCACAGTAAAAAGAAAAAAAATTGTCTTGGTTTTTTGGGCCACACCCGGTGGTACACAAGGCTGACTTCTGGTTCTGCATGGGTCTTGGGGGCCATATGGGGTGCCAGGGATCAAACCCAGGCCAGTTGCATGCAAGCCAAATGCCCTACACACTGTACTATTGCTCCAGCCCCCAGAAAAAAATGTTACCTATAAATTCTTACTTGGATGGATGCAATAGTACAGCATGGAAGACGTTTGCCTTGCACACAGCAGACCATCCCATTTGGTCCCCTGAGCACCGCCAGGAGTAATTCCTGAGTGCAGAGCCAGAAGTAACCCCTGAGCATCGCCAGGTGTGACCCAAAAAGCTAAATCTATCTATCTATAAATATAAACAATATATATGTATATGTCTATACATATCTATAGATAGATTTAGCTTTTTGTATTTTCTATATTTATATATATTTAGCTTATCTATAAGCTAAATATTTATATTTTATATCACTTGTCTTCTCATTGTTCATCGATTTGCTTGAGCGGGCACCAGTAACATCTCCATATATCCTGTTGCATGCTAGTGTAGCCCAAAGGCCACACTAGGAACACGAAGAGCCTCAAAACCATTTGTTCAGAGACTTAAGTTTTAAACTCTAAATATCTGCAGGGCTAGCCACAATGTGTAAAACAAGAGGGAGAGAGATGCAGAGACAGAGAGACAGAGAGAGAAAGAGAGGAAACAGGGCTACCTGCTGTTGAGGCAGCCTGGGGGGTGGGTGGGAGGGGGTGGGGTACATCGGGGGTGGAAATGGGGCACTAGTGGAGGGATGGGTGCTGGAATACTGTATTACCAAGAACCAATTGTGAACACCTTTGTAATTGTATGTCTCACGGTGGTATAATAAAAAATTTAAAAAAAAAGAATGAACCTAAAAAAAAAAAAACATTTGTTCAGATCATGGGAATGAGGTCTAAGCTAAATATATATATATATATATATATATATATGTATATATATATATATAGCTAAATATTTAATTTAGCTATAGCTTGTATCACTTGTCTTCCCATTGATCATCTATTTGCTCAAGTGGGCACCAGTAACGTCTCCATTCGTTGGGAATGGGGTCCATTATTGTTACTGTTTTTGGCATATTGAATACACCACGGGTAGCTTGCCAGGCTCTGCCGTGGAGCATCTATATCTATATCTATATAATACTGCCCCCCTTGCCTGGGAGCCTTTGGTTGTCCCTCCCGGGTTACTCCTCTCCCACGGTGGACAGTGTCCTCCTGCTGTAGGGCGGGTCTTTCAGCTGAGAAGCCCGAGAATGTTCTCCACAGTGGGTGCGCTCTGCCCTCTGGAATCTGGGGGCGTACTTGTCAAGGTTTTGAGCAGGTCTTCCCTTGGGCGCTTGTGGAGCTGTCACCACACTAATTTGAATCCCTACGGGGTCTCACCGAGGACAGCTTCTCACTGGTCACCCCTAGAAGCCCACCATGGAGGCCTCAGCCGCCAGACCCTGCCCCCACCGCATCCTTTGGAGACACCCTAGAAGCACCTCATTCTGGTGGGCAGATCCATCTGTCTGTCCAGTGCCTCTTCCGTTGTGTATGTTTCTTTTGGTGGGGTCTCACTGTTGGTGTGGACACAACCTGAAGACCCTGGGCGCCCTTTGACTCCCCAGATCTTGCCTGTTTAGTTGGGGTTTTGGGGTTTTTTTATTTTGTTTTGTTTTGCTTTTTGGGTCACACCCGGCCATGCTCAAGGGTTGCTCCTGACTCTTCACTCAGGAATTACTCCTAGCGGTGCTCAGGGGGCCCTATGGGATGCTGAGGATCGAACCCAGGGTGGCCGCATGCAAGGCGAACACCCTCCCCGCTGTGCTATCACTCCCGCCTGCTCTTGTTGCAATTTGATGAGTGCTTCCGAGGTTGGGGCTAGGTTTTGGGTGCTCAGCTTCCGGCTAAGCCCCGACAATTCCTGAGGGCAGCTGACGCTACCTGCTCTCACTGGGCAGAGGAGAGAACACCCCAGGGGAGAGGCGGGATCCCAGAGCACAGCTTGACCGCGTGATCATGAAGGCTGCACGCTGACCGGGAGGTGGTCAGAGGGCCCTCTTGTAGGGTCCTGCGTGGGCTTCATGGTGACTCCAGGGGTTAGGGGCAGTGTGGGGGGCTAAGGGGTGACGTGTCCATTGGCCCTGCCCCCCCACCACACTGTCCACACCCCAGCTTCAGGGTCTCTTTGGGCCTCCCCAGGAACTGGTCCTTGGCTCTGGAACCTTCCCTCTCGCCTGGGTAGCTCTGGGGTGATGGTGACATGTTCACATGGGTTCTCCTGAGAACCAGGGCTATGTGTGTGTGTGTTGTGTGTGTCTGTGTGGTGTGTGTCTGTGTTGTGTGTGTGTCTTGTTGTGTTTGTGTCTGTGTTGTGTGTGTCTGTGTTGTGTGTGTTGTGTGTGTGTCTGTGGTGTGTGTGTGTGTGTGTGTGTGTTCAGCCCTATGTGCAGTTAGCACGTCGCTGCTCCCAGGTGCACAAGGAGCTTAGATGCGGGTTCCTAGTGTGCGCTGCCCCCGCCCCATGCTCCCAGAGAAAGGAGGCGCGGAAGGGGCAGGGGAAAAGCCATGTTTGGCTTACAGCCACACTGTCCCCGTCCCCATCACGCTCACCTTTGCCCCCGCCCCAGGGAAGGCCGCTCCAACGCGCACATCCGGAGCGATTACCAAAGAATTGGAGATGTCCTGCTGAAAAACATTCAGGGCATGAAGGTGAGTTCGGGGAGACTTGCACAGCCCCTGTAAGGGGTGGGGGGGGCTCCAGGCTGGCGAGATTCTCTCCACCAACTCGAGACTTGCACAGCCCCCTGTAAGGGTGGGGGCTCCAGGCCGACGAGATTCTCTCCACCAGCTCGAGACTTGCACAGCCCCCTGTAAGTGGAGGGGCCCCGGCCGATGATTCTCTCCACCAGCTCGGGCCTCAGTACACAGTGGGCGTCTCCACCTCTGTCTATTCTAGATGCTTTTCAGTTTGGGGGTCACACCTGGTCAGACTCGTGGCTTACTCCTGGCTCTGCACTCAGGAATTATTCTTGGCGGTGCTCAGGGAACCATCGGGATGCCGGGGATGAAACCCAGGTTGGGCGCACACAAGGCCTTACCCGCTGCGGTATCGCTCCAGCCACGCTTGATGCTTTTGTTTTGAAGCATGAGAGCAAAGAAAGCTCTGCTCTGTGACCAAAACAGCAGCAGGCATCAGCTGCCAGTGGAGCCTTCAAAGCCTGTTTGCCCGGTGGTGTAGACCGATCACGGCCTGGTGGACGGCGCACTGCATTGCTCGGTGGTTCTGTCGTGGCGAAAGCATGGCAGGCGCGCTGGCTGGGGGGCTGTGTAGGAACGTCAAACACTTCAGCGGCGGTGAAGGCCGTGGGCAGGAGAACTGTGTGTCTGCTGGCCCAGTGCTGTGCCCGGTGATGCCCAGGAGGGAAACCAAGAGAGAAGCTGGGCAGAGGAAAGGAGTTTCCGGGAGTGGGGACGGAGGGTCAGGAACACCCAGAGGGGCTGTAGCAACCTGCGGTGCAGCTAGGGGGCACTTCTCTAAGAAGGCAGCGTTCAAGCTAAAGAGAAGGGCAGGGCTGGCCTTGCACGCAGCCCACCCAGGTTTGATCCCTGACAGCCCCTATATATGGCCTCCGCCAGAATTGATCCTTGGGCACAGAGCTAGGACTGAGATCTCTTTTGAGTGGCCCAAAAGTTAAAAAAAAAGTTTATTTTTTTCTGTGCCAGCAATTGAACGCCACTTCTGAAACATGCAAGACAAGCTCAGGGCTGGAGCAATAGTAGAGCAGGGAGGGCATTGGCCTTGTATGCGGCCCACTCCTGTTTGATCCCGGCACCCCGTCCAGGAGTAATTCTTGAATACAGAGCCAGAGTAACCCCCGAGCATCGCCGGGTGTGACTCAAAAAGCCCAAATAAAATAAAAAAAAAAAAAAGTTCTCTACCACTGAACCACATTCCCAGCCCCTGGAGCTGCCGGTGTTTTCAGTCTCTAACTGGGACACTGGTGATGGCTTAACGGACCAGCAGGATGGGGGGCAGCCCGGACACCAGGGAGGGCCACGGAGCAAGCCTCGGGGATGAGACTGGCTTGGTGTTGTCTGGGGAGGAAAAGTCGGGGTCAGAAGCTGCTTCATGCACGTGACTCCGTGGGCCTCTGAGGCAAAAGAGGGACCAGGAAACAGACTCAACAGGGTTTTTGCCAAAACTGAGTCTTGCAGAAATGCAGGCTTGGGGACTGCAGTGATTAGACAGTGGGTAAGTCACCTCCTCGTCCGCCTCCTGGCCTGCAAGACCCCTGACCCACATGGTGTCCCCCTGCGTACCACCTGTTGTGTCCCCACCCACCCCACCCCTTAAAAACTAATAAGAGGAAGAAAAAGAAGTGCAGAGACGAACCTAGCATGGAAGGTTCTGGAAGCAAGGATCTTGGCCCCTGAGTAGGGACTGCCTAGGTCTCCCCGGCCTGGGAGCCTGCAGAGCAGAGGCGGTGGCGGATAGTTACCGTGTGAGGGAAGCAGGAGCTCGGCAGAAACCGCTATTTTGGTTTTTTTTTTTTTTTTTTGCTTTTTGGGTCACACCCGGCAATGCTCAGGGGTTACTCCTGGCTCTGCACTCAGGAATTACTCCTGGCGGTGCCGGGGACCATATGGGACGCCGGGGATCGAACCCAGGCGGCACAGGCCGCCGGCAAGGCAACGCCTACCTGCTGGGCTATCGCCCGCCCGCTATTTTGAACTGCACCGCCTGTATCTGGAAGGCTCCACCCCGTCTGCCATCTGGTGACATTTAGGAGAAACCGCAGGAGCTCTTGTCTTGTTTGCTTTTATCCCCCTCCGTTTGAGTTTGGTCTTATTTTTAAAAAGAACATTTCATCTCCACTAAGATAGACACAGCTGGTCCTTGGATACTGTTTGGTTTGAACGTGGAAGAAAAATGTGTCCAGCACAGAGGCCAAAATGAAATTTTCCAAGGGGCTTTTGTGACATGCATGGCACCGCCCTATATCACGCCATCATTTATTCTTTGGCCTTTGGGTCACACCCGGCGATGCTCAGGAGTTACTCCTGGCTCTGCCCTCAGGAATCACTCCTGGCAGTGGTCAGGCGATCCTAGGATGCTGGGGATCGAACCCAGATCATGCAAGGCAAACACCCTATGTACTATGGCTCCCTCCTTGCGATTATTTACTATTTGAATCATATCAGAATAATCTAATATGAGTATATTCATCGTTAAAACATTTATCATAAGCAATGGATGACTTTAAGCGAGGACTTAGTGGACACCCCGCATAGTTCCTGACGGGTGCCTATGAGCACGTGACTTCCTCCTGCTCCGGCGGAGGGAGAATAACGGGCACTCCTGAGAGCTGAGCGCCCTTTCTTCATCTCTGCACGTGCATCGAGGGCGGGCACGTGCACGCTGCGTGTCCACCGAGTCCCCCACTCTGTCTCTTGACCCTCCAGCAACTGGCAGCTCATCTCTGGCAGCACAGCGAGGCGCTGGAGGCACTGGAGACCAATATCCGGAGCTCCAGGCGGCTGGAGAACTTGTGCAGGGACTTCGAGCTGCAGAAGGTGTGCTACCTGCCGCTCAACACCTTCCTGCTGCGCCCGCTGCACCGCCTCATGCATTATAAGCAGGTGCTGGAGCGCCTGTGCAAGCACCACCCGCCCAGCCACCCGGACTTCCGGGACTGCCGAGGTGAGCCCAGGGCGCATGCGTGGGGCGGGGCCCGGGATGTCCCTCCCCAGGGGCGGGGGCTCTGCGTCACGTGGGTTACATGCGCTCCAAGTCTTAGAGTTGATCCAGTCTTCAGCACCAAATCCATTTTTCTGCATCTTTCCAGAAAGAGGACTGAACCCATCACGAGGGCAGAGGCTACAGCTCAGCTGTGAGCACTTGCCGGTGTGAGGCCCCAGCTTTGCCCCCAAAAATACAAACATTTTGAAGCCGTGTTTGTTCCTTCCCCGTGCGTGCCTTTGTGGTTTAGTGGATAAGCTTCACGTAGAGGAAGCCCCCCTCCAGGCAGTTCTCTTAGCCGTGGCCTAGTTCTGCTGCCTCTCAGGTCGGTGCACTAGCACGTGTGTGCAGGCCGGGCGGGCAGTTCCAACCACAGCATGCATGAATGGTTTTCGACCTTCCTATAACAGCAAACCAGCAGTGGTCCACAGACGGGTGGTTGGGAACCACCTGAGCCCATCATGGTCTCTCTGAAAATGGCTTGTCGTCCCTGCTGCTATGGGTGCCTGGACGTTGGTAACGCACCGGGCCCTGTCATCACTCTACACCTGTGTCACTCTGAGTCTCGCATCCAGCCTCTAAGGCAGGGGTGGACAGAATGCCTTTTATGAAAGGGGGCTGTTGAGACCAGAGACGTTAAAGGAAGCTGCCTGGTCTCACACAGCGAGACAGCAAATGGATCCTAAATGCAGAGCCTCTTCCCTCCCCTCGCCTGTCATGGCTGACGAGCTTGCCCACCACGTGTGCTCAGGCCCTGGGCCAGAGGCTATGCAGGGGACCTAAAAAAAAAAATTTTTTTTTAAAAAAAAAAAAAGATGAGGGTGACCCCAGTTCACAACAGGCTCGTGTCCTTGTGTGTCGCTTGGCTAGTGTAGGAGCAGAGCAGCCATTTTATTCGGTTTGGGATTGGGGGCCACACTGGCTGTTTTCAGGGCGGCGATGGGCTGTGGGCACAGTATCCTGTGCGTTAGGGGCGGGGCTTCCGCCAGGCTTTCAGAGGGAAAAGATGCCTACGCTTTCCTGGTGAGGGTGGAAGAGTCGGGGACAAGTGACTCTTGTTTCCCGGAATCTCCGTTTCTCCTCCTTGGACACAGCCCTGTCACCTCCTCATGCTTCCAGACTGTCCTCCCTCCTTCCTGCCTGGGCTGGTCCCTGACATCTGGCCTACCTGGTCCTGTCGACATTCCCAAGGGCCCTCCCTGGAGAGGCTGTGCTGAGGTCTCCCAGCCCCGAACCCCACATTGCACAGCCCCATGGGGCGGGACTTGAATGTCCCTGTGTCGTCGGGGATGGCGTCCCCTGTTCGCTTGCTACTGAGTGTTACTAAATGGGCCCCCAATGAGAAGAGCTGCTCGCGGACCATGAGATGGAACAACTTTGCTCCCTGATCTGAAGCCTGGGGCGTAGCCCTGTCAGGATGGGGTCTCTGGCCCTGTGCACCCTGCATCTGCCCAGAGCTAGCCCGGCTCTCTGCGTCTCCTTCCTGTGTGCCTCGTTACAGGTTACTAACAAACTGGGTGGGGAAGCTTTGAAAACGGGGCTCGGTCTGGAGTCTGGCTATTGGACTCACACAATTGTAGGGAGTGTGTCATTGTCACTGTGGCTCAGACAAGCCAGAGTCTCATGCGAGGCATTTAATTAGCACCCCAGAAGGCAGAAATGCTCCTCCCAGAAGACAAGATAGGCGCTGCTCAGGGCTCTTGCAATGTTCCAATTCAGCCCCGTATTATTGCTTTCTTCTTCCTTCCCGCCCAGCTGCCATGACGCTGGTGCCTCGTGGCCTCCCTAATGGACTGTGAGCTCCTCTGGCAAGAGGGACCCTTGCCACAGGGAAAGCTGAGTGTTGCCCTGATGTTTCACAACCGCCTCAGCCGGCAGGAGGGAGCCAACACCCAGGGTTCTGGGTGGCTCGTGGCTGTGAGTTAGTGAGGCTCAGGGTGGCAGGAAGCGTCTCGCTTCTGCCCCCGGCCGCCATTGCACGCTGGGCTCACAGCTCTCCAGGGATGAGGGAAGGAAACATCTGCCCTGGGCTGAGGTCATGAACTCCATTCCCGAATCTCTCTGCCCCCCAGTGATCCTCACAAGACCACTGTGCGGCCAGCCCGAGCCATAGTCCAGCGGGGGAGGGTGTTTGCCTTGCACGCACCTGACCCAGGTTCAATGCTCAGCGTCCCATAGGGTCATCCGAGCACTGCCAGGAGTGATTACTGAGGGGAGCCAGGAGTTTTACCCTGAGCATTGCCAGGTGTGACCCATAAAGTAAAAGAAAAAAAACAAACTGTGCTCCACCTGTGCGTGACCCAGGGCGTCAGGAACTGGGAAAAGACACAGTAGGATCGATCCAAAAAGGGACGGAGAAATGGCGCCGTTTCCCTTAGAAGGATTGTGCCAGGGCCCGAGGACGCGAGTTTAGAGCGAGCCCCTGAAGCCCACCGAGATTCCCCGTCTGCTTCCTCCCTAGCGGCCTTGGCAGAGATCACAGAGATGGTGGGCGCAGCTGCACCGGCACCATGATCAAGATGGAAAACTTCCAGAAGCTGCACGAGCTCAAGAAGGATCTTATCGGCATCGACAACCTTGTGGTCCCGGGGAGGGTAAGGCTCAGCCCGCGCTGGTGGGCCGCGGGGACAGCCAGAAAGGCAGAGTCGTGGGGGGTGACGGCATGGGGACCCTTTTCACTTGGGTTTGGCGACCATGCCTGGATGGTGCCTCCTATCTGTCCGGCCTTGGCGTGAACGGTTAAAAGGACAGACCCTCCCCAGGAAACGGGGGACCCCGCGTGCCCACAGTGCGGCACCTTCCAGGCTGGGGCTCCGGAGCTCTGTAGGAGGCTGTGAGGCAGGTCCAACAGCTTTCCGTCCCCTGTCCTGGCTGGTTCGCTTCCATCCGCCCTCCCACATGCCCGCAGAAGCTGGAGTCACTGCGCCTGGCAAAAGTCTGGGCAAGTGAGCAAGTCTTCAAAAACAAGAAAGAAAAAATTCTTTTTAAGAGTAGGGTTTTTTTTTTTTTTTTTTTTTTTTTTTGCTTTTTTTGAGCATCACACCTGGCAATGCTCAGGGGGTTTCTCCTGGCTCTGCACTCAGGAATTACTCCTGGCAGTGCTCAGGGACCATATGGGATGCTGGGGATTGAACCCGGGCCGGCATGGACCAGCCGCGTGCAAGGCAAACGCCCTACCTGCTGGACTATCGCCTCCGGCCCCGGGAGTAAGATTTTTAAGAGTAGGATCTTGCAAGCCTGGCAAGCTACCCGTGTAGTATTTGATATGCCAAATACCAGTAATACTTATAGACCTGATTCCCATGACCTGATATAATGGTTTGAGGCTCTTTATGTCCCTGGCGCAAGCAGATACCCGTGGGCTCTACTTGCATGAGATAGGTCATATGGAGATGTTACTGGTGCCCGCTCGAGCAAATCGATGATGAACAGGAAGACAGTGATACAGGGAAGAGGAGGATCAAAGGGTGATCTGAACCCAGCAAAAGCGTGTTGTAGGATTGCGTGAAAGATGCAGCATGGGGCTGGGGTGTGGCTCGGGTGAAACCAGGTTTGCACAAACCCGGGGCAGCGTTTGAGCTCACACAAGCACACCCGCACACACCGGCGCCTGCGCTCAGAGGGGTGCATGGGGTCACCAACTGCTGTGCCCCAATCGCGAAAGCGAATCTAGTTACACAGCCAGGACCCCTCGTGGAGGATTCGGGTGAAGCCCCCCGCTCCCGCCCGCACCCTGCAGCCAACCCCCGTCTCTGCTCACAGGAGTTTATTCGCCTGGGGAAGCCTCAGCAAGCTCTCGGGGAAGGGCCTGCAGCAACGCATGTTTTTCCTGGTGAGTGAGAACTGCAGGGCCGCGGGGTGGGACCCCCGGGAAGGACCCCTCGAGGCTGCAAGAGCAGCGTGGAGCCCATCCGCACCTGCCGGTCGCCAGCGCGACTCTTGTCCTCGCCTCTCTAGTTCAACGGCGTCTTGCTGTACACGAGCAGGGGCCTGGACGGCCTGGAATCAGTTTAAGGTGCACGGGCAGCTCCCGCTCTACGGCATGACCGTGAGTACCCGCTGGGCCGGTGACCTGAACCAACGCAGGGCGCCCTCTCGCCCATCCCGAGTGTGCCAGGGAACCGCGGCGCTGTGCTCCATAGTTGGCACACGTGTGTGGGATCACGGCCCCGGCTTGGAACAGTCTCAGGGCCACGGACCAGGGTCCCGGACTTGGGAGTCAGCCCTGAGCAGTGCCAGGTGGGGTCCACCCAGCTCCTCCACAAGCACAGACACAAAATGCGGCCAGGTTGAGTCTGGGTTTCCACAAGGAGTGGGGAGGGCGCATTTCTCAAGACAGTATTAAAGTTTTGCTTATAATACATCTATTTTTAAACAAGCTAAGTGTAAAAAATAAAGTTTCATATTCAGCCAGGAAATAAAAGGGCGACTCTGACCATCCGTTACCTTTTTTTTTTTTTTTTTTTTTTTTTTGGGCCACACCTGGTGATGCTCAGGAATTACTCCTGGCGGTGCTGGGGGACCCTATGGGATGCGGGGATCGAACCCGGGTCAGTTGTGCCAGGCAAACTCCCTCCCTTCTGGACTGTGGCTCCGGCCCACCCCATTTACATTTTCTATTGTGGATTGTCCACCTTCCTCGGCTGCGGCTCCTGCCCCAAGCTTGGCTTAGCGGCATCTGGGGCCCTGCTTCCCCAGACCCAGCCGGCCTAGGGCGCTTTGGTTAAGGCTGGCACCTTAGACTGAGGTTTCTGGGCACTAACGCCGGAAGTCTGCCCGCAGCTGGAGGAGAGCGGAGGGAGGAGTGAGGCGTCCCACACTGCCTGACCCTGCGCGGGCCAGCGGCAGTCCATCATCGTGGCCGCCAGGTAACTCTGCCGCCCGCGCAGCCCCCAGCCCTGCTGCCAGTGGCGGGGACAGAGCCGGTGAGGGTCTGTCCGTGTCTCCCCAGCTCCCGCGCCGAGATGGAGAAATGGGTGGAGGACATCCAGATGGCCATCGACCTGGCCGAGAAGAGCAGCGGCCCCACGCCCGAGTTCCTCGCAGCCCCCTGATAACAGTAAGTGGGGGGCTGTCCTTGGGTGGGCTTCCTTTCCTCCCTGGGGGTGTGGAACGGCTGTGCAGGTGCTCAGCCCCAAGGGCTTTGCTTTCTGCAGTGAATGCAAATAGAGGGTCCCGCCCCCCCCGGCTCCACCTCAGGCCGCATCTGGGGGACCCCTCGGCAGAGGGTAGAGATCCTTGGGTGGGCCAAGCAGGTTGGTGGGGAAGGGGGTCCCTAGTCGTGGCGGCCCTGCAGCGGGGCGCTGCCGGTGGCGTTCCTGCTTCGTGGGGGGCTCCGGGGCGGGGCGGCCCCTTTCCTGGCGAACCCGGGTCACCAGGGGCTTTTCTGCCGCCTTTGTCTAGGAGTCTCCTGATGAGGCCGGGCGGCGGATCAGGAGTCGGAGGACGACCTGAGCGCCTCGCGCACCTCGCTGGAGCGCCAGGCCCCCACCGCGGCAACACCATGGTGCACGTGTGCTGGCACCGCAACACCAGCGTCTCCATGGTGGACTTCAGCGTGGCCGTGGAGGGTGCGCAGGGCGCGGTCTGGGGCCCGGGCTGCGTGGGGCGGGGCCATGCAGAGGGCGGGGCTACATGGGGCGGGGCATGTAGGGCGGGTGATGCTGGGGCGGGGGCTACACTATATAAGGTGTGGCTATGCCAGGGGCGGAGCAATGCTGGGGCGGGGTTTTATATAGGGAAATACACTGGAGGCGGGGCTAGCTCTAGGGCGGGGCGATGCCCGGTGGGCGGAGTCATGGCTGAGTCCAGATTTCTGAGCATCAGGGTCTGGATACTGACCTCAGGAAGCCACGTGACATCGCCTCTGTAATGGGCTTTTTTCTGTTGCCAACTTACCCACTGGGCAGAGGCTGTTGTGTTTAACCGAGTTTGGGCACAACGAGGAGGGTGGTGCTAATTGCAAGAGTGGGCCTGGGGGTGGCGCCCCAGGTAGAGGTTGAATAACTCTAGCTCCAGATTCCCCTTTTTTCCTACTCTTGCTTCAGTCTCGTCACGCCCATCACTTTTTGGGAAATGCCGTGGCTGGAAAACTCTGAAGTTGCCCTGTTCTCTCCCAGCCTGGTGGGTTGCTGAGCCTGGCCCAATCTGAAGCTGTGCATGGGCTTTTGTGATTCTGGGCAACAGCCTCAATCCCCAGGGCCTGATTAGCGGCAGGTTCTAGATAGATGCCCAGCAAGGACCTGACTTCCCGAATCTCCTAAATCAAGAGAGGCTGGAGGCAAGAACAGCAGCTGGTTTGCTTTTGAAACAAGTCCTAGGGCAGGCAGAGCAGCTGGCAGGACGCTTGCTCTGCACCTGCTATCCCAGGTGCCCTATGTGGTCCCCAGCCCTGCCAAGCGCACGTCCCTGAGCACCACAGGGTGAGGCCCCCAAACTAACGAAAAGAAGGTCACATCACATTTCCAGGTTGGGAGGAGGGACTCAGCTTCTGAATCATCTCCGGAACTGTCCTGTTTAGCAGGAGCTGGCTTTGATTCCAGCAGTGCTCAGGGCTGACTCCTGGCTCTGTGCTCAGGGCTCACTCCTGGCTCAGATGCACATGGAAGAGCAGGGATGGACCTTCCTCAGCAGTGTGCCAGGCAGGCACCCTACCCACTGCCCAGACCAAGCTCTTGTTATTGAATTTCCTCCCTGGCCTGTCCTGAACCCCACCGACTGCTAAAAATAGCCTCGGGAAGAACCCAGTCGCCGCTTCTTGTATGGGGAGAGGGCAGGAGAGAGAGGAAGCTTCTTTCATTTATTCATTCATGATTTGCTGTGGTGCCCCACACATGCCAGGCAAACTCGACCACTGAGCCACGCCACCAGCCTTAAGGCTTTATTTTAATCATCATCAAGGAGTTATTGTGCCCAATCTGAGCAGCCACTGATTTTCAGTTTTTCAGACCAGAGACAGGACAGATGTAGGCACCCGGGCTCACTCTGGGAGTGACCCCAACAAACACCCCCCCAAAAATGAGTTTGACTTACTCGGGGCGTGGTAACCCCACCCCTGGGTTCCTTCAGAGTCGGGTGGGCGGTAACTCCTGTGCTCTCCTGTCACTGACTCTGGCTTCCCAGGGGGCATTTCTTTGGGGAACAGGGTTTCCCCAGTGTGGCGGAGAGGGGAAGTAGGGGGGACCAGCTTGTGGCGAAAAGACACCATTTCCGGGTGTAGGAGTCTGGCTGCCGAGGGGTGGTTGTATCGGTGGCCTTTGGAGCTCCACCAGTGCTGGCCAGTGAGAGCCTGGCCTAGGGACGAGGAAGGCCGGGACTGTGCACTCGCACCAGGGACTTCTGTGGCCGCCACCTTCGGTAAGCGTTGCTGTGGAGCAGCCCCGGGAAACCCGCCGGCCTGAACCAGGGGCTGCGGCTGTATTGCCGGGCACGGGCCCACTCTTTGGTGTCAGGGCAGGCCTTGGGCCCATGCTGAAGTGGCAGGCCTAGGCACCCTCTTCCTTCTGCTCCAGCCTCGCCCCAGGCAGGGAGCAGGCATTTGCTGTCCCCACACACCACCACTGGGCACATGCCTAGGACAGTAACTGCCCCATTTGGCCGGAACAGGGACCCAAAAATATCCCAACGTAGACTGTGTTCCGCAAGAAGCCCATTAGTCTTTTAAATGGGGAGGCTTCAAGTCCTGCTCAGGGCCCAAGGAGCCTCAGACAGCTCCGTCTGGTGATTGGGACGCGCTCAGGGCTGGCTCATGGGAGCGCTGCCTCCGGGCCTCCCGGCTCCCCACGGGACCCACTCCGTGAGCCCACGAATGTTCGTGGACTGTGGCTTTCCCACCCCAGCTCTTTTCTCTCTCGAGTCTCCCTAACAAATCCACTGGTCAGTGACGCCGAGGCTGTACAGCTTCCGCCAATGAGTGTGTCTTCGGGCCGCAGGTGCGCACAGGTGTTGGCCATCAGCCTGGGCTAGGGCGCAGCAGCCCGGCCGGCGCGGAAACACGCCTGCAGGAAGCGTGCGCGGCCACCAGGTGGCGGGTGGGGAGCCGCTCCGAAGTTCCCGGAAGCGGAGGTGGAGGTCTTCTGGGTGGAGGTCAGTGGAGGTGGCCAAAAGCTCGCCCTGAACTCTGTGGGCAAGGACCCCTTACCCACAGAGTAAGTTCCCTCGGGGGGTTGCATAGCACGTAACCCCCAGCCTGCTACCGCCACTCACCTGGAGTGTCCCTCGGCCTCCCAGGACACTGGGCAAGGTGGTTGAGGGGTGCCTGGGCATCCCACCCTCCCTGACCTTCAGAGGTCACTCTCCTCTATCATGTGTCCAGACACGGTCACGCTCTGGGAGCCAGGGTTCCTCATGGCTTGGCTGGGGCCCACCTAACCCATGGGGCTGACCACCCATGGACCCCACACTGCAGCAGTGTTTCGGGTGAGCCTGGTTTGGAGCCGTGCCTGCCATTTGCTTAGGGGCAGCAGGGCCCGACTGTGCTCGGAAGCCACGTCTGGAACCCACAGCCCTACGTATGTGGCTGACAGCTGGGGGACCAATGGGGCGGGGCACGTGGCCTTACAGAGCCCCTCATCTTCCAGAACCAGTTGTCAGGGAACCTACTGCGGAAATTCAAGAACAGCAACGGGTGGCAGAGATTGTGGGTGGTTTTCACCAACTTCTGCCTTTTCTTCTACAAGTCACACCAGGTAAGGGCCGGGCCAGGGTGGGAGGGATCCACGCTGTAGGTGAAGGCTGGCCCGTCCACGGGCTGGCCACAGCTGTCTCCAGCACCCTCTGCCCTCCACCGCCGATGTCTCGTGCAGGACAATCACCCGCTGGCCAGCCTGCCTCTGCTCGGCTACTCGCTCACGATCCCTGCCGAGGCCGAGGAGATCCACAAGGAGCATGTGTTCAAGCTGCATTTCAAGTCACACGTACTACTTCAGGGCCGAGAGCGAGTACACGTTTGAGAGGTAAGGGGAGCCCGGGCTGCTCCGCCCCAGCGGGCGCCGTGGGGTCACAGGGCTCAGGTCGGGAACACTTGGTGCTCCTCAGCAGGCACAGGGGGCCCGGGCGGGGCCCTCGGGAACCCCGAAACCAGAAAGGTCCTTTGGCCCACTTGGGCTTCCTTCCCCGGCGTGGGTGCACCCACCAGAACAGCTGCCCAGCCACCCGCAGAGAGAGGGGCAGCCGCTGCACCCCCACTTAGAAGCGTGATACCGACACCCACACACACAAACTGCAGAGCCCCCATGGGCTTTCACAGCCCGGTGGGAGGTCACTGGACACCCCCAAACAGCAAGTACTGCCAGAGAGATAGTAACCTGGATTTCGATCCTGACATCCCTTAGGATCCTGGAGCTTTGCCAGGGAGTGAGCCCTGAGCACAGAGCCGGGAGGCGAGCCCTGAGCACAGAGCCAGGAGCCAGCCCTGAGCACAGAGCTGGGAGTCAGCCCTGAGCACAGAGCCGGGAGCCAGCCCTGAGCACAGAGCCGGGAGTCAGCCCTGAGCACAGAGCCGGGAGCCAGCCCTGAGCACAGAGCCGGAAGTGAGCCCTGAGCACAGCGCCGGGAGTGAGCCCCTGAGCACAGAGCCGAGTCAGCCCTGAGCACAGAGCCGGGTGTGAGCCCTGAGCACAGAGCCGGGAGTCAGTCCCTGAGCACAGAGCCGGAGTCAGTCCTGAGCACAGAGCCGGAGTCAGCCCTGAGCACAGAGCCGGGAGTCAGCCCTGAGCACAGAGCCGGGAGTCAGCCCTGAGCACAGAGCCGGGAGTCAGCCCTGAGCACAGAGCCGGGAGGCGATCCCTGGAGCACAGAGCCAGGAGTGAGCCCTGAGCACAGAGCCGGGAGTGAGCCCTGAGCACAGAGCTGGGAGTCAGTCCCTGAGCACAGAGCCGGGAGTGAGCCCTGAGCACAGAGCCGGGAGCGAGTCCTGAGTACAGAGCCGGGAGCCAGCCCTGAGCGCAGAGCCGGGAGTGAGCCCTGAGCACAGAGCCGGGAGTGAGTCCTGAGCACAGAGCCAGGAGTGAGCCCCTGAGCACAGAGCCGGGAGCGACCCTGAGCACAGAGCCGGGGAGCCAGCCCTGAGCACCGCAGCGCAAACCAGCAGCCCTTCCTAACACCCCGCATCCCCCTGTGATTCCGGGATCCCTTAACCCCCGAGAATGAGCTTTCCCAGCCCATCCCCAGAAGTGGGGCCACGCCCAGGCCCTCCAAGAACTGCTTCAAATGCGGGCGGGCCAGTGAGATTCGCACAGGGCCCCCGAGGAACCCCGCCCAGCCCGGCTTTGGTGTAGTGGGCAAGTCCCGCTCCAGGCTGCCTCTCAGCAGACAGTGTGACGTCACGCTGCCACCAAGGAGCCGACCACCTGCACTGATCCCACCGCGCCTCTCGTTTGCAGGTGGATGGAGGTGATCCAGTGCCACCTGCTCGGCCTCCCGCGCCCTGACGCCACAGCGGAGTCCCACGGGTACTGACGGTGCCCGGGCTGGGGGCTGTGCCCACGCGGGTCACGGCCCCCACGGATGCCGCTCCTTTCTGTCCGCCCCTGGACAGCCGAGGCTGGGCCCCACAGAACCGTTTTCTAACTTGTCCTTTCGGCCGTTTCTCCTCTAAACCGTGGCCTCCTCTGGCGTGTCCAGCCTGGGGTCCCGCCCCTGGGTGTGGGGGAGTGGGGGGGTCGCTCGTGCCAGTATTAGCCCTATCATTCCCAGAGTGCCAAATTCCCCCGGGCCGGGTAGCCTCTCCCCACACAGGGCAAACACTTCTCTTTCTTAAAAGGAACTTTGTTTTTTCAGTAGGCTGCTGCATTAAACACACACACACACACATACACAAATTTTTTTCCCAGTGTTGACAATATTCCTGGCATAGTCTTTAAATAAGCAAACAAGACCATTTTTCAGATTTTTTCCCCAAGTCTTTCTACTTTTATAACACTAGCTTAGGACGTCCGGGTTCAGTCGTCCTCAGCGCACCCACTGGCCACCGGCCTTTCCGTGCAAGTGACCAGAGGGTCCACGTTTCTCCTTGGCAGACTGTGGTGGGTGGTGGGGGCCGTGCAGGTCCCGTGGGTGGGTGTGGGCTGTGCCGTTTCTGCTGTGTCTGTCACAAGCATGCAATAACTGTCTGGCCGTCAGCGGGGCCGTTCGCGGACGCTTCGTGATGGAGAGTCGTGGCTCCGGTGGTGCTTGGGGTGGAGGACTTGCGCCCCTGCAGCCTGGGGCCTGTCCCAGCCGTGGCTGGAGCCACCTCTCCGGTGGTAGTGCTAAGTGTAAGGCAGGAGAGAGCAGAGCCCGGCTTGAAACCCACCGTCTCTTCTCCTTTATGCCCTCTCCCCGGCCTGGGCAGGGGTCAGCCACGCAGGGCCCCCTGCCTTTATGCCCTCTCTCCCCGGCCTGGGCAGGGGTCAGCCACGCAGGGCCCCCTGCCTTTATGCCCTCTTCCCGGCCTGGGCAGGGGTCAGCCACACGCAGGGCTCCCGACAGCCAGTTGGGCCACACCGGGAATACGGGTTCCAGAAAGTTCTGGGTTGCCCCGCCCAGGCCCACCAAGTGGCTGCTATTCCCATAGGACGGAGTGGGCCCTGCTCAGCGGGGAGCCGGGCTGGGCCACCTCCACCCCAGAAAGGCCTGAGGGCCCTCCCCTGGGCAGGTCCCCCTCCTGCGCCGTGTTGTTCGGTCCTTTGCCTTACGATATGTACCACATGGTCGCGAGAACTAATGAAAGGGAATAAAAATACCTCACGCCACAATCCAGCATATTGAAGTTTAAAGGCAAAGCACTCACCTCGTCTTCTTTCTTCGCTGCGAGGTAGGTGAGGGGATTGAAAGGCCCAAGTCAGGGCCACCCCGCTCTGCTGGCCGGTCACCGCAGGGCGCCTTGGGTGGCAGGGAGAGCGCGCACGCCCATCCTGAAACCCAGGACAGTCTCCTTCCTCTGGACGGGGGCTGCAGAACATTCTACACTAACTCTGGGGCGCACCCAGAAGCACAGGATGCCTGAGGCGCGGGCACGGAACCAAGACGGGGCTACTGCCCCTGGCTGTGGGAGTCCCAAGGGAGACTAGCTGCTTCCTGGGGCCTCTCTGCACCCCATCAGGAACAGGGGAGCACTGGGAGGGTGTGGGGGATCAGGAAAGAGGCCCTTCCGGGGAGGTGGGAGGGGAAGGCTTCTCAGCAGACTTCCGGAGGGTTCCAGGCCATTTGCTGGAGCTGGACCTGACCTGCTGTGGGGCCAAAGGAAATCAGATTCCGACTGGGATTGACTGGACATTCTGGGCTGGGTTAGAAGCCCAGGTTGGGAGGGGGGAGGATCCAGGGTCCAGGGCCCGGCAGCAGGTGGACGCCCTGTGTGCACAGAACCTGCCCACTGCGTGCACGCTGTCACCCCCATTCTCAACCAGCAGAGGCCGGGGCACGCTCTGGATCTCGTGGTACAGGCACAGAAACCACACACGGGCTCGTGCCGTCACATCCGCCCGATCCCCCATGGTGCTGCACGGGGCCACAACTCAGCCAACACACACACACACACACACACACACACACACACACAGGCGGGCGCCATGGACAGGACTGAAAGCCTGAGCCTCTTCCCACCGCGGGAGACTCGGCATGATGATGGGATCCAGCTCTCGCGAGCTTCACTGGGCCGGCGATGTTCTACGGCACACGTAGCCTGGGGTTGGTTTGGGGGCTGGGGGGCTCTTGGCTGTGTTTAGAGGGCCATGCAGTGCCGGTTCCCGATCTGGGTCTCTCAAGCCAAGCCATCTCTGCCCAGCTTTATGGCAGGCAAGGCAGCATTAGAACCAAACCGCACGCAAGGGTAACCGGACACAAAACCACCGTCGCCAGACTGCAGGCAGCACAAAGACCGTTGAAGGTGTCGGACAGATCTTTGAGGAATGGTCTAGTAAAGCGCCCTCTAAGAAGAAGCCTCTGAGGCCGAGCCATAGTACAGCCGGTGCAGCGCTTGCCCTTGCAGTCGCCCCAGGCTCAATCCCCGGCATCCTATAGGGTCCCCAGAGCACTACCAGGAAACTCCTGAGTGCAGAGCCAACTCACCTAGCGTGGCCCAAGAACACTCCACCTTAAAAAGGTGCCAAGCTTAAACCCCCAGAGACCCTCTTAGCAGCGGGGGAGGGTGGGCTTGCTGGGTCTGCCACACACTTCTCTGGTAACTCACCTTAGCTACTTTGCCTCGCACTTCCGTAAATTCTTTTACTGCCCCGGCCTCCGGGCCGGCAGTCTCGGGTCCGAGCACCTCCTCCTGCACTCTGCATCAGGAGTCCTGGGTTCAAGCCCCACCACCACCCCCCCCAAATAAAACACAGGACAGCTGCTGGCCACACTGCCCACTGCCTTTCTTCCACAAGGTGACGGCCAGGCCATGTTGCACCACGCCCGCGTGAGTGCATCCCCGATGCTGGGCACTCAGCTCGCCTCGAGAGATAGAGCCCAGAGTATCAGGCGGGCAGAGCGATCTGCCCACTGGGAGAGTAATTGGTGCTTCCACCGCCGGGCGGGGCTCGGGGGTTATGGGTTCTGCGAGGGGTCTTGGATCTGCGTCGAGTCGCATCCTTCCTGCCCACACCTCGGCCCCCCCCATCTGCGAAGTCTGGTGACTATGATGCACTTCTGGCCGCGCCCCAGCAAGCCGCACCCTGGGGACCGGTCAGTGGGCGCTCCCAGAATACCGCCGGGTTTCACCGCTGCACTCACGGTCCCACTGTGAAAGCGCACTCGGGCTGGGCACCGCCCCTCTGCGCCCAGTGATCCCAGAAATGCCCCGTGGGTCGGCCCAAATCTACGCGGATCTTTAGCATGGCCACTTTTGAGTTTACACCCAGGTAATCATTGGCTGGCGGGAACAGACGCTCCGTACCCCCACCAGCCTGGCTCGTGACCCCAGACCCTTTCTTCACGCCCGCGCCAAGCCAAGAACTGCCACCCCCGAGAGGTGCCAGAAACGCCGCGCCACATCCAGACGCTGCTACCAGCCGGGCCGTTATGGGCTGCGAGAACACTAGGGGGAGCCTTGGCCCTGGGGTGCAGCGATGATGGGGTGGGGGAGACGCCCCTTCTGCTGGTCCCGGGAGAAACTCGCCCCCTGGCACCAGACGCGCGCCGGTCCTGGCTGGCAGAACGCGCGGACCCATGCGTGGAGCGGCCAAGGAAACCCTGAGGTTCCGAGGGGCGGAAACCACTCGAGGGGTTTTGAGTCTGGACTCTTGGGGTCACTCCTGGCAGCGTTCAGGGGACGGACCCAGGCCCCATTCCCAGGCAGAGGCGCACACTCAACTGTCACGGGTAACTGGGTCCGAGGCGACACACGCGGGCAGACAGACAGACGCACACACGTGCGTGCGCTGGGACCGGGTTCAAGGAGGCTGTACGAGGCAGCGTGTTATAAAATTTATTCGTGTGAGCATTCAGGCAGGTTGGCGGGCGGGGAGGTGGGGGGCGGAGGAGGCTGGGCGATGCTAGGCGGACTTCGCTACGGGGTGAGACGGAATCGGCTGGTGAGGCCCCGAGGCACGATTCCTAAACGAGGGGGAGGAAGACGGGGGGAGGAAGACGAGGGCGCGGCCTCCGGGAGAAACTGGAGAGGATCACTTAAAGCTTCTGGAGGCGACAGAGGCTCCCATTGCAAACACTGAGAAATAGTACCATGGACGAGAGAAGGCGGGGCGGGCGAGAACGCAGGGCGGGGTGCTCGGTTGAGGTACAAATAGGGGGTGTTCCCTAGGAGGGCATTAATTATTATTAATGGCAAACCCTGCAAATACAAAATAAAACCCCAATCACTGGTCACATAATTCAAAATTTACAGGTAATAAAGGCAAGGCAAGAGACTCGAGTGTTGGCCTGTCGAATATTTACTCGCGGACATTATCTACAGAAGCTCTAGGCCACATTTTTTCTTTTCTTTGTACACAGTGATTCCTTATGTGTGCCCACAGGGTTTCGGTAAAAATGAGGCTATATACAAATCTGTACACAGATCCACCGGCCTGACCTCCGGCCCGGGGCAGGCGGGGGTCCCCGTAAAGCAGGATACCTGAGGTTTCATTTCTTCAGTTTGCCTTGTGATCCCAAATATACATTTCAGGGTTTGCTTTTGTTTGCAAAGACACTTCTCCGTGATATGTGCAAGATGGTTACAATTTGAAATGAAGAGAAATAAACCGGAAGCCATCACCGAAAGCCCCCCGCCCACCCGTTCTAGACGGTGGTGGTGTCTGGCTTGGCCGAGGCTGGCCGGGGGAGGGAGAGGCAAGCAATGTGTGTCCCCACAGTGGGCAGGAACCCCCTCAGAAGTGCCCCTCCTCGGCACTGGCAAAGGCTCTGGTCGGCTTGAACAGAAGAGGAGGAGGAGGAGAAAAGGGAAAAAAATAAACAAAACCCCAAATGCCGATGGGATTTCAGTGGGAGGAGGGTCCGCCGCCGAGAGAGTACCTGTGGAGAAACAAGACACGCCCACGGTGGGTGCTCCGGCCGGGCAGGCGAGAACCCCCCATTTTGGCCTGGCCTAGGGAATCCCAACTCATACAGAAGAAACGAGAGCCGTGGAGAAACCCTCCCCAAGTAAAGGAAAACTGGCATCTGGCAACTTGGCGAGACGGGCGCAGAAATGGGGAAGCAGAGACAGCTGGGGGGAGGGGCAGGGACGCGCCGCCAACTACGTGCCAGCAAGGAGCTGTGCGGCAGGGACAGGTCCTGGGGCCTCCAGACGGCTCCACAGCAGGGACGGGCGGGCCTGGAGAGCTGGGTTGGGCGACAGCACAGCGGGGAGGGTGTTGGCCTTGGCGCAGCTGACCTGGGTTCAATCCCCGGCATCTCAGGGTTCCCAAAGCACCGCCAGGAGTAATTCCTGAGCGCAGAGCCAGGAGGAACCCCTGAGCATCACTAGGTGTGACCCAAAAAGCAAAAAAAAAAAAAAAAAAAAGGAGAGACAGGGATGGCCGGACATGGGAGAAACAGGGAGGC
>JAJIBD010009459.1:0-25205 GCA_021461705.1 Cryptotis parvus | reverse complement strand
ATCCCTCCACCAGTGCCCCATTCCCACCACCAATGTCCAAACACTCCCTCCTACCCAACCCCAGCCTTCCCTATAGCAGGCACCTTCTCTTCTCTTTCTCTCTCTCTGTCTCTGTATTTCTCTCTCTCTTCTTTACACTTTGTGGTTTGCCCTACAGATATTAACGGTTTATGATGTATCTATGTGTATATTCAATAGTGAGTTCTAGTGTGACATTATAATTCCCACTCCCCAATCAACCTCCCCAGTTTATTGCAACTAGAATGATCATTACAGTGTATAAATGTGAAAGAGCCTGGTAAGGACCAGTCCTAACTATCATTATTCTAAGTCTGTCATGCGGCCGGCCCAGCTGTGGGTCTGGTGTGTCTCTCATCTGGCATTGCTTGCTGTGGAGGCTGTGAGCCTGCAGCCACACCCACCAACATGGAGGTGGCGGAAGTATCTTGTGCAGGAACTAGAATGGCAGAAATTTGGCTCTGGCAAATTAGCATTTGTAAGACCAGGCTAGGTGTATACACCTGGAATTTGCATGAGAAACCTTATTTTGGCCCTGGATAGTCCAGCCCAAAAAGGACTGTCTTGGATGTCCTTGGTGGGCTTTGGGGGGCTAAAAGGTGCTGGGAAGAAGAGGATATGGTCCATTTTGGTGGAAGATCTCAGCCTGAGCACATGGCAAAAGTTTGACCAGAAGCTAGAAGTTTGGAAGTTTCCCCATCTTGGATTGTATTAGCAGTTCTTGTTCAGTTGTTGGGGAGAAGTAAAAGTCTTCAGAACTTTGCTGAACTCATGAATTCTGGTCATCCACCACCAGCTTGGAAGTAAAGGGAACCTGCTTCCCTCCTTATTGCCAGGGACCCCAAGTGCCCCCTAGACACTCTCTTCAGTTAAAGTATTTCCTAAAGGCTTTATTTCCTTATAGTACCTCCTGGACATAACTCTATGGTGTATCAAAAATGTTCAATCACATCAAATCTTAAGATTACTTTTCAGTAGTTTTTCGTGTGCATATTCAAATGGTACCTTCATAACAGAACCGTAATTATACAATGAGGTGTTTTGTACTTTATTATCTATGCAGAATAAACAGAAGGTATTGTTATAATATATAATATTATAATAAAGCTATTATTATAAATTTACTCACGAACTTCAAAAAAAAATTGATTCTGTCCCTGGTAAACCAGAACTAATGATCAATTATTACCTTTTTATTTATTACTGCTTTTCAAAGGATGCACACAATCTGATCTACAGACTGGTGAGTACATTTCCTATCAAAATTGGAGAGTTAAATTTAAAGATCGTTGTCACTTTCAAATTAAAAGTGCATAAAGTAATATGGAGCTTCTGTCAGCTGTGAAGATCATAAGGAAGCAATCATAAAAGACACTGCAGATGAGAGGTTTTTTCTGTAAGTGATAGAACATCAATGAGAAGCTTTAGGTAGCATGGAAATTTTGTCATCTTGTGTATTAAAAGTCTGTTTAAAATGGCAAGTGGAATACTTAAGAAGTCTGAGAATCTATGTAAGGCTACTGAAATAGCTTTCTCAGGCTACTGAAATAGCCTGAGAGCCAGAAAGATAGTACAGTAGGCAGGGAGCTTGCCTTGCACTCAATCATCCTGAGTTAGGTAGTTGGCACCCCAGATGGTCTCCCAATCCCTGCCAGGAGTAATCTCTGAACACATTACCAGAAATAAGCTAGGACCTCCACGAGATGTGACCCAAAAACAAATAAAAATAAGAAACATAAAACATGTCTTCAATGTTCAGGACTTAAATTTGATCAGTATCAATGAATGGTGTTAAAAGAGAAATAATCAAAAAGAATAGGTTTCTTGAGAGTCAGAAGAGAGTACAAGGGTCAAGGCACTTGCCATTCACCACCAACCACAGTTTGATGCCCTGCCACCACTTATGGTACCCCAATCACTGTCAAAGAACACACCACCTGAGGACAGAGTCAGGAATAACCCCTGAGCTGTGTCCCAAAATAAACCCCTCTAAAAAATAGATTTGGGGGACAGGTCAATAGTACAATGGGTAGGGCATTTGCCTTGCACACGGCCAACTCCATGTTTGATTGATGGCATCCATATGGTCCCACCAGGAGTAACTCCTGAGTGCACAGCTAGCAGAAACCCTTTAGCATCACCACTGTGACCTAAATAGCCAAAAAAAAAAAAAGGTTTCTGTGATTTCAAGAAAATTAGTAGACATTTCCAGGATAATAAAATTTGCCCTGCAAAATATAATTGGCAAAAAAGAAGAACTAGATCTCTACTGTTATTTCTCCATGTGAGATTTGGATGGTCCTTTCTGCCAGTTTCTATTATTTATGGAAAAGACTGGAGAATCTTTTCTTGGAAGCGAGCACAGGTATAAGATCTAATGTTTCATCTTAAACACTAAGACAAAAACTAAGAGCAGGAATGCAAATTTAGTATTAGGTATCTCTTTTGTTGTTGTTTCATTGTTGTTATTGTTTTGGTTTGGGGTTTGTTTTGTTTTTTAGTGAATCACCATGAGATATACACAATTTTAAAATTGTTGGGGCCGGAGCAATAGCCCAGCGGGTAGGGCGTTTGCCTTGCACGCGGCCAGCCTGTGCTGGCCTGGGTTCGATCCCCGGCATCCCATATGGTCCCCTGAGCACTGCCGGAGTAATTCCTGAGTGCAGAGCCAGGAGAAACCCCTGAGAATTGCTGGGTGTGACCCAAAAAAGTAAAAAAAATTTAGGATTGTGTTTAAGTCATACAATGTTCCAACACCAAACCCCTTCACCAGTATACATTTCCCACCACCAATGCCCCTGGCTTCCCTCCCACCCCTCTCCCTACACTCACCCTATCCCCACTCCAGCCTTACTCTCTGGCTGGAACTTTTCTTCTTCTCTTGTTCTCTTTATCTCTATTTTCCTTTGGACATTATTATGGTTTGCAATACAGGTACTGAAAGGTTATCAAGTTTATCCCTTTACCTACTTTTGATACTCGGTTCTTGTCCAGCATGATCATTTCCAGCTATCACTAATATAAAGGACTTCTATATCCTAACTGCTACACTTGTAGCACGCTTCCAGCCCTGGGCCAGTCTTTCTAGACCTTGTTTCTACTATTCTTTGATATTAGTATCCTAATACATTTTTATATCCCCCCAAATGACTGCAATCATTGTATGCCTGTCCCTCCCCTTCTGACTCATTTCATTCAACATGATCCTCTTCATGTCCATACAGTTATAAGAAAATTTCATAATTTCACTTTTCCTGGTCGTTGTATAGTGTTCCATAGTGTAGGTGTTCCATAGTTTCTTTATCCAGTTGTCTGTTCTCTGGCAGTCAGATTGTTTCCATATCTGGTTATTATAAATAGTGCTGCAATGAACATAGAAGTATACATAATTTATCCGCAGTATGTTTTGGCCCCTGGGGTATTTTCCCAGCAGTGGTATTGCTGGGTCATATGGAAGCTCAATTTCTAGTTTTTGGAGGAATGTCTGTATGGTTTTCCAAAAGGACTAGACCAGTTGTCATTCTCACCAACAGTGAACGGAGAATATATATCAAGACTATAGCAGAATTAGTGATTTCTGTGATCCTTGTTATTTTTCCAATGTCCTTACAATGAAGTGTGCAAAGGGATAGGCATGTGGCACCAGTGGCAGTGCACACAAGAACTGCACAAAGCTCAAGTCATATTTGGTGATATGGGACTCCCTGAGCACTTCTGAATGTAGCCTGGTGGCTTCTAGCGCTTCTGACCAAGTACTGAACCATGATGCTACCATACCTAGCCATACAGTAATAACTATTTACTATTTAAATTTACTCTGGGATTTCAAAAATAAATTGGGGGGACTGGAGCGATAGTCCAGCGGGTAGGGCATTTGCCTTGTATGTGGCCGGCCCATGACGGCCAGGGTTCAATCCCCGGCATCCCATATGGTCCCCGAGCACCGCCAGGAGTAATTCCTGAGTGCAGAGCCAGGAAAAACCCCTGAGCATTGCCGGGTGTGACCCAAAAAGCAAATAAATAAATAAATAAATAAATAAATAAATAAATAAATAAATACATAAATAAATACATAAATACATAAATAAATTGGGTGTATCCCTGGTAATACAGAGCTAATTATTACATTTTTAATTTCACTGTCACTATCTTCTCCCGTTCATAGTCAATTTGTCTAGAGCGGGCACCAGTAACATCTCCATATGACCTGTCTCATGCAAGTAGAGCCCAAGGGCACCTGCTTGCTCCAGGAACATAAAGAGCCTGAAACCATTCCATCAGGTCATGGGAATGAGGTCTATAATTGTTACTGGTATCTGGCATATCAAATACGACACTGGTAGCTTGCCAGGTTCTGCCGCGGGTAGCATACTCTTGTAGTCATCTCAAAATCCAGCATTTATTTATGAACCGCTGCTGCCGCAAGTGGCCGTGCAAGCCGGGCTGTGATAGGCTGGTCTGCTGGGTGGAGTTCTGATGAGGGGGAAGTTCTGATGTGGAAATGGAGGTCCTCATGGAGTGGGGGCGGGGGGGCGTCTGGCTTGTTGTGAGGCTTTGCTGGGGTGGCGGGCCAGGGCTGAACCTGCCATCACTCCCCCGGGCACCTCATGAGCTGCTGGGCACAGTGAGAGCCAGTAGCAGCTCTGCCCCATGTCAATTTAATTTGCTGTATTACTGGGAAAGAGATAATACTCCCAAAAAAACACAGCTTAATTTGAGAAACACTTAGAAATATAATTTAAAAAAAAAAACGGGCCAGAGAGATAGCCCAGCGGGTAGGGCGTTTGCCTTGCACGCAGCCGGCCTGTGCCGGCCCGGGTTCGATCCCTGGCATCCCGTATGGTCTCCCGAGCACCGCCAGGAGTAATTCCTGAGTGCAGAGCCAGGAGTAGCCCCTGAGCATCGCTGGGTGTGACCAAAAAAAAAAAAAATTTATAAAAAAAATCTTGGGGTCGGACCGATAGTCCAGCGGGTAGGGGTTTGCCTTGCACGTGGTCAGCCTGTGCCAGCCCAGGTTCGATAACCGGCATCCCATATGGTCCCCCGAGCACCGCCAGGAGTGATTCCTGAGTGCAAAGCCAGGAGTAACCCTGAGCATTGCTGGGTGTGACCCAAAAAAGCAAAAAAAAAATAAAAAATAAAACCCTCAACCTTCATTCCTTCCTTCTCCATTTCCCATGCACTTATAATACACCGAGTATAACCTCCATTTCACCCAGTCACTTTTGTAGATTCTCCTAATAAAGAATGACTTTCTGTGTTAAATCCTCATTATTTAGTCCTTTTCCTCCTCTGTTTGTAACAAACGATTGCAAGTTATGTCATCAGTTTCTATCACCAAGCATAATAAACAAAAGACTAGCTTTTTTTTCCCAGCAGTTTCCGATTTCTTTGTATTCTTCTCCTTGTAGTACACTCGAGTGTATTCATGATAGGAAAGTTATTCAAAAAAAAAAAAGCTCATTTTACTTAGTAATACAACAAGGAGCCAATTCCTAGTGTTTGCCTCCAGAGTAATGAGCAAATCTGAACCGTGGCCTAAACCCAGTCAGACCAAAACAAAGCTACAGGGGTGAACAATTTATTAGAGAAGAAGACATTATTGCCAGATGACTATTTATTTGGAACGCAACAATTGCACAGACACAAATAGAAATAAGAAGATAGAAATGCATTACACTAATGCAGCAGAAGAATCACAACTGGTTTTTGTTATCAGGAGAAAGCATACTAAGGAATGAATTTATGAGTATTTATCTCTTCAGAGTAAAGTAAACTTTAGGATAAGTGTATTGAGAATTATGGACCTTCATAGCATGCACAGCCAAGCCGATCCAAGTGCAGTCCCAGAAAGGGGGGAACGACTCACTGAGGCTTAGACCCACACTTGATTGTAAAAGATTTTGCTGAAAATAGGAACTGATTCTCCTACTTCTATTGATTTCAGTTTGCACTCTAATGCACTTTGTTAAAAAAAAAAAAAAAAAGCAACTAGTCAAATGGAGCGTTAAAATTCAAAAAAGCAGAGTTCTATCTCCAGTGCTCATCAGCTTACTAGGCCTCAGTGTCTCAATTTCTTTAATGGTTAAATGAAAATTATAATACTACTCTATTAAATACCATCTAAGGTTCAACATGGCTCCAGACACATTATAAATAATTTTATTTTTAATTCAATAAAATAATTGAAGAACAGTATAAATTCAAGACATGCTTCCAGTTCTCCCAGTGCCAGGCTGAACAACAAGGGGCACTAAGGAGGAAAGATGGGCTTGGGGAAGGCCCATCTCAACAAAGACCCCAGCAGCCTCAAGATTCCTACTCCTCAGAATCACCCACATGCTTCCCATTGAAATCCAATGCT
Organism: Cryptotis parvus; assembly: GCA_021461705.1. Lineage (NCBI taxonomy): Eukaryota > Metazoa > Chordata > Mammalia > Eulipotyphla > Soricidae > Cryptotis > Cryptotis parvus. Next base: position 18,823 of record JAJIBD010009459.1, on the reverse strand, counting down.
CCAATGAGCTCCCACCCATGAGTGAATCTGTTGAAAACTCCAGGTATGCGGGTTTAAGCTACTGAACTCTCCAGGCTTTCACTGAGCCAGGGATGAGGAACCTTCCCACATCAACATGTGCTCCAGAAGGTCCAGGGGTCACACCCATGAACTGCTTCAGGCACCAAAATAATCTCATCAGCGGCCATGGGCCATGATCCAAAGACTCTGCTATAATCTCCAAAGAGACCAAGGTTGAATAACTCAGTTACAATCTCTGTAATTCTTCAGTTGCTTGGCCATGAAAGTCACTCATCTTAAGCTGACGAATACTGCTAAACCAATATTGCATTACATTTTATAGATATTTAAGTAAAAAGCAGGGCCTGGCAAGCTACCTGTGTTGTATTTGATATGCCAAAAACCAGTAACAATGATAAACCTCATTCCACAATCTGAAGGAATGGTTTGAGGCTCTTCATGTTCCTGGAGTGAGCAGAAGCCCTTGGGCTGCACTAACACTTGTATGTTGTTTTCTTCTCCATACAAGATGCATGGAGATGTTACTGGTGCCCACTCGAGCAAATCGATGAACATCGGGGAACATAAGTGATACAACTGAAGTACAAGGCACCCAGTAACAAAATGTGTAGCCACAATGCCTACTTTGTAACAAATATCATATCAGTAATTTCTTATACAAAGGGCTCATTGACCCGATTGTTCCATTGGGAGATTGAACAATCTTTATTAACTTTCTTCTAAGAAAATATTTCTCTACCATATATCAGCAGATTACATATAATAAACAATACAAAATTAATAACTGAGTATTTGCTCAAGTAAATAGGACAGGCTCAAGTAGACAGGGAAAATTTGAAATAATTGTTGTCTGTAGTTTCAATTGTGGTGGGTTTGAGATTGATTATTGAACATTTATAAGAGATTAATATGAATATCTTTGCTAAAAAAAATTGAGTAGAAGTCCACACCATTTAATAAATTTATAAGTGAAGCAATAAACTCAGATTGCCCAACTCACATGGAACAAGTACAAAGATCATAAATTTAGGAACAACATTCCAAGATATATTTTTCTAATAAGCAATATAATTAGTGACCGCTAAGGGAGCAGGTATGGGAATGGGGTGCGTGGGAAATAAGGGGTTTTATTGGTGGTAAGGGCACATTGGTGGTGGGACTGGTATTTGAATATCAAATGACTGAAAGAACTGTACTGTGAACAACTTTGTAAACCACAGTGTTTAAATAAAAATTAATTACAAAAAGAACATTATAAATTCTTAATCACTACTAGCTTCTACTCTACTGAGAGAGGGAAAGACCAAAGCTTTACTGGAATCAGGGATGTCAAGATTAGATAGCCAGAGACCAACTATACTGAATTCTATAACTGGGTGACTTAAAGGTAAGACAAAGATTCTTGAAGCAGAAAAAAAATGGTCCAAGGGTGAAGGCACAGCCTTATATTCTAGGACCACATGGCCTCCCAAGTATCACCAGGTATGATCCATGAGACCCGATATACCACCCTGATGGTCACTGACACTGGAAGGGCCCCAGCACCCTGGCATCCTCAGTCCAAGTGCTGAACCACTATCAGGACTGACTATCACTAGGAATGGTTCCCCAGACCTCAGCAGCTTTTGAGAAGGGAAAAAATATTTGCCCTACACAAATCTACAAGTCAGTTCCACCACAAATCTACAAGTCAGTGTGAAACAAAAAAGATTAACAACAGATATCCCAAAAAATCCAGAGTAGCGTGTAATCTCTACAGGATTATATTTTATACTTCTTATTTAGAATCATACTATAAATATGGCAGGAAGTGCTTTCAAATGTGATCAATGTATAGCTACTTGATCACTTGATCACTTGAATCCCGTTATTCATCAATTTGCTCAAGCTGGCTCCAGTTACTGTTACTGGCGCCCCTGGTATAGCTACACAGTTCTTTAAAATAGAAAATAATTTGGGTAGCTGTGAGTTTCTGTAGGGCAACTTACGCCTTATAGCCCATAATGGCTTTTTAGCTCAAGCAAGATATCATTGATTTTTTAAAAAAATCACTATTTGAAATTCTTATGTATCTAATAACATGCCTCTACCCAAACTGCTACTATTCTAATTCAGACCATTAGCATACATAGTTTTGATTGGCATATTATTCCAATGCTCTAAACTCCTTTCAAGTCTTCTCCCTTGAGTTTCCATTATTATAGCAGTTAGCACTAGTAGCTATATGGTAAATGAAGCAAACCCTGGAAATAAGAAGTTATCTCTCCTGACTGAGTTTTTCCAGAACCTGTGTTCTGCTGTCAAGGCCCAACTCTCTGAAACCCTGTGGATTATATAAACTTAAATTTAATATTGATGTCTCTATTATCACTATGTCACAGAAACTCTCACCATGAGTCAGTGATAAGTAGACCAAGTGTCATGATCTGAGAGGTAGGAGGAATCCCTTTTATTTAGCCAGCAGACCCAGCAGGGGCTTATGTCTGAAAGACCGGACTCCAAAAAATCAGTGAGAGTTTCATTTTATGGAATGTTTGATGAGTGGTGGGCATTCGCAGGCAGCTTGAAGGAGAGTACAGGAGCATAAATTCTCAGAGTACGTATTAGAAAAGCCAGGGAAAGACTATCTAAAGCACATTGGGTGGGCATTCTGCAATCACAAAATGAAACATCCCAAATGCATTTTATGGTTGCATCACAAATGTTCAGACTCAGCTTGGTAGCTCTGGCTTTCTGAGGTTACCTGTTCGAAATTTAGACAGTGTCTATTTTCCTCATCAACTGTACTTTGGTTTGCCTACCACTGTATAGAGGCCAGTTTTAATTTCTTTTTCTTATCCCATGTAAAGATTCCTAGCATGGTGCTTTAAGTCTGTTTTAATGATTGAAGTTTCCATGTCTTTGTAAAATATTTATCATTTCTCTCTGGAAATACATGTTTATTCTTTTTAAATTTAACTCAGTTATCACCATAATTTCTTTCTTTTCCAGCTGTCTGAGGTCGATTCTTGTCGGAGGTCCAGAACGGAATTAGGTAAATTCACATGGAATCAGAGACTTATAGTCCAGAGACTCTCAGACATGGGCAGAGCTGTTCCTTGCTCTCCCTGTGCACAGCCGTTCATGAGGCACTCGGGAGGCATGGCGGGTTCTAGCCCTGGCCCACCTCCCTCGGCAGAGCCTCACAACAAGCCAGACCACCCCTCTTCACTCCACGGGTGCCGCCATTTTCCACATTTGGACTTCCCTCTCGTCAGAACTCCACCCAGCAGACCAGCCCATCACAGCCCAGATCATCGACACCCACCCTGCAGCAGCTTTTTCCTCAATCCAGCCCAGGTATGCTGGTTCAGAGACTCTCAGACATGGGGCAGAGCTGTTCCTTGCTCTCCCGGTGCACAGCCGCTCCTGAGGCACTCCGGGAGGCATGGCGGGTTCTAGCCCTGGCCCACCACCTCGGCAGAGCCTCACAACAAGCCAGACCACCACCCTCCCACTCCACAGGCGCCGCCATTTTCCACATTTGGACTTCCCTCTCGTCAGAACTCCACCCAGCAGACCAGCCCATCACAGCCCTGCTCCCTCGGCCGCAAGTGGCCACACAAGCTCATCAATAAATGCTTTATTTGGAGGTGTTTAAAAGAGTTTGCCTCCCGCTTGGCAAGCCTGGCAAGCTTCTCATGTTGTATTTGATATGCCAAATTCCAGTAACAATTATATTAGGTCATTCCCATGACCTAATATAATTTTTGAGGCTCTTTATGTTCCTGTAGCAAGCAGATAACCCTGGCTCTACTGGCATGAGACAGGACATATGGAGATATTACTGGTTCCCGCTCTACCAAATAGATGATCAACGGGAAGATCGTTGAGATCGTGATCACCATAATTTACTCTCTTTTGAGTCTGTTCTTGTAACTCCACAAGTACACTTGAAAATTTTTACTACCTTTAGTTGTTTTCCTAATATTTCTCTCATACATTATTTATGGAGATTTTTTTCCCCGTACACAGAAAACCTTTTAATGATTTGATTTCTGTTGACTGAAACAAACTGCCACATTTGGCCATTTTCATTGATGTCTCTACATATACAATTATATTATTGCAACAGCATTCAGAATAGTTATGATTACTGTTGCAATTATTACAACTACTGACGTGGTTTTTGTCATTGCAATAGTAAACATGTTAACCTTAATGATCCTTTTTCTATATTTGTTTTGTTCCCTTTAAGACTTGCATTTCTTTATGTTTATTTATGTTAAATGTTGTAACATTTCCACTATTATTTAAATATTTAATTTAAGACTATTCCAAAATATCAAAATTATTCCAAAAACAGAAAAGGTTCTGTTTTGGAATAAACAGAAGTGTGCAGCAACAAACTTTGATCTGTTAGATCATCAGGTGTCAGTTCTTCTTTAAAAAAAAAACTCTTAATTTCAAGTTAGAAAGAGCTCATAGTAGTAAGGTGCTCGCCTTACATGCAGCAAACCACTTGTTCAATCCCTAGCACCACATATGTTTCATCTACACTATCGGAAGTGATTATTGGGCACAGGTCTAGGAGTAAGCCCTGAGCACTTTTCAGTGCAGCCCCAAAAACAAACAATAAATATATAATGAAAATGAAATAGTCTTAATGTCATATTTCTCTCATTCCATTAATTTGTCAATCCAAAATTTAGGATCAATCAGTTCTTAATGCTATTAAGAAATGTTAGTTACAAAATCCACTGCCTTTATCTTGTACCTCTGGCAATTATAAGCTACCCACCCAATAAACAATATGGGCTCAGTATATCAGGACCAATTCACACCTGTTTTTCCCTTTGCATTTGATCTTTCATTAATTTAATCTGTTTTTGATGAATCAATTCATCAATTTTTGTCATTTTTATTCATTTACATCATCTATCAGCACTTCTATCACTTTAATTCTTGCTAATTTACCATTATTCTTAAAAGACTTGTCTAGATGTTTGCATACACAGTGAAATCACTCAAGTATAGGGGAAAGTTCTTAAGGTCCTCATTCTCTACTTTTCTTTTTACTCTATTTTCTCCTTAATGATTTCTGTGTTAAATAAAAATTCTGCTTCCTTACATTGTCCCTAATTTCTTATTTTCTTTTCTTCAGATGTACTAGTAACTGTTTCAAGTCTTAGCATCTCAAAAAAAAAAGATAATTTAGGGGCCAGAGAGATAGAACTGTGAGTACGGTGTTTGCCTTGGCACACAGCCAGCCTTGGTTCAATGTCACCAACACCAAATGGTCTCCTGAGCAGAGCACCACCAGGAATGATCCCTGATCACCTAATCACAATTCAGCCTTGAGCACCACTGGGATTGGCCCAAAACAAACAAACAAGAAAAAAAATTGTTAATGCAGAATTCCTATTTGAGAGGCCCCATTTCTTCCCTTTAGTGTATTTCTATCAGATTTTTTAACCCAGTATTTTCTAACTTGAAATCAACTGAAAAGATTTTCACCAGATTCAACTCTACATGGGGCAGAGCTGCTACTGGCTCTCCCTGTGCCCAGCCAGCCGCTCATGAGGCACCCAGGATGGATGGCAGGTTCTAGCCCTGGCCCGCCACCCCAGCAGAGCCTCACAACAAGCCAACAACCCCCACTCCATGAGGGCCTCCATTTTCCACATCCAGACTTCCCCCTCATCAGAACTCCACCCAGCAGACCAGCCTATCACAGCCCGACTCACCAGATCACGTGGTTCATCAATAAATGCTGGATTTTGAGATGACTACCCACACGGCAGAGCCTGGCAAGCTACCCGTGTCGCTTTTTGATATGCCAAATACCAGTAACAATTTAGACCTCATTCCCATGACCTTATGGAATGGTTTGAGGCTCTTTATGTTCCTGGAGCAAACAGGTGCCCTTGGGCTCTACTTGCTTGAGACAGGTCATGTGGAGATGTTACTGGTGCCTGCTCGAGCAAATCGATGATGAACGGGAAGACAGTGATACAGTGATACAACTCTACATCTCCCACAGTACTAAGCACTTTTCATTGGAAGAAACTGTCAATATTTGTCAAATTAAGTCATTAAACTTATTAAAATATAGCCTCATTGATCTATATTTTTTAAAAATTTTTGTGAATACTTTGTAGGTGGTAGGTCTCTGTCCATTAAATTGATTATTGATTCCACTTCCTTAGTTTTCTATTATAGCTCTATATGGATCACCCAATCAATTTTAAACAAATTTTATAATCCAGCATGTAGGTAGCTGACAAAATTGACTCAAGGATCAAGGAATTCGGGGAGTCAATAGATGTAGTGAAAAGAAGTCATTCTCTTAATCCCCTAAATCTGAACCTTAATGTAATAAAATGTGCTTAGCTGCAGGATAACTGACAGTCACTTTCTAAAAAGATCTCATTTCTAAGTTCTGTCTTAAAGGAAAGAAATCTTCCAGTCTAATGTTTATTCTCAAAATTGGTGATACTATGATTTCATTTATTTTTATTGTTAATTTGCTGGAATAAAGAGAGGAAAATTTTATTTCTTGGGGTAAAACACTTTCCTGTTGGAATGGAGTTATTTTACTTATTCGAATCCTTTAGTACTTTATGAGATTTAAAAGCAATAAAATATCTCCACCTGCATTTTTGTGGTACTAAAAACTTGAGTGAAACAAAACTGTGTTCATAGGAGTCAAAAGGAAAAAAATCATTTAACACCATTAGCCTTGGGGGGTCCCAAGTGAACAAATAAAACACATTGTACTTCCCTATTTGAAAGCATAACCAGAATCCATCCATCCAATGCCAAACATGTGGAATGTGAACAACCCAATCAATTAGTCACCTAATAGTTAGACTACATGATGCCAAACATCTGGATATTTGAAAACTTCCAGATGAATGAGAGAATTTTTCACTTTTCCTCTGAATGTTTTTGGCAGCATATGAACAAAGCCAACTGTGGCACTTTTGATTGTATTGTTACTTTCAAATATCATGTTCCAAAATATTTTTTAAAGTCCTGAGAAACCCTTCAATATCAAAGAAAACCTAGTTAGAATGCAGTCTTGCAAGATTCATTTTGAAAAAGAATTTATATTCAACATTTATCATAGAAAAAAATCAATTCATTTAGATGCATATATATGTTTTAATGGACTTTAGGAAGCCAAACATTTATGCTCTGCTTCCCAGAAAAAAAACTTATATTAAGGTCATCTGTTTTAAGTTTCCCGTATACTTCATTTTTTAATTTCACATAGCCATATTACCTATCCTTTGCTTCTGGTTTTTTACAAGGAAGCATGTGGAATAAAATGATACTTTGTGTGGGTGCAAAAACGTGGAAGGTAGAGATAAAAATGGAATAACTCTTCAATAATAGCCTGAAAGACAGAAGGAACAAGAACAGACATCTGAGTGCTAGCAGGAGGATTATGAACACCTTCCTTCAATATGACAACATGGAAAGCCTTTGGGAAGTTATGAGCAATTGAGAAAGACACTTGGGTCTTTTAATATTTAAATCAGTAATCTCATTCTTTTTTCGTTTTCTCCTCCCTCTTCCTCTCCCTCTCTTCCCCATATATATATATATATATATATATATATATATATATATCATATGTATTCATGTCAACAACCTTAAAAAATGTAATTCACGTTACACATAGAACCTTTTATTTGTTCCTACTCATTTTTATAATCATCACCATGTCTCTTCTCAGATGAATTCTTCTAAACTCTTATGCTACAAGTTCTCCATTGATCCTTCCCCAAACAACTTTTACTCTCTGCAGGCCAGATATATTGATTATTCAATGCTAGTTCTAGTGAGCTTCTCCTAAATAAGCCTATTGTTCAATATTCTGGGGGCGGTTTTAGCAATGTGTATATCCAAACACATGTTTGGGCATCTGGATAAACAACACATGAATTTGAAAAATAGAGCTTGCCTTTTTGTGTGGTATCTGATCTCAGAAATGTGTTGAAATGGAGGAGAATAAAGCAAAATTTTTAACTGAGTTAAAAACCTGGCTGTGACAAATTACAAATGCAAGATCCAGTTCTCATTTCTGTTTAGTCCAAATACTTGCTCTTTCTTATCAAAAACCACTGGATTAATATATGTGTACACTCTATTTTCCCATGGAAATCTTAATCAATGAAATTTTCAGTTTTGGTTTGAAAGTCATAAGTCACAATCTAAAAGAAGGGCTTCAGGATACTCAACTCTATTCCATAGGTCCACCGGTCTGTTTTTTTTCCAGTACCACGCTGTTTTTAATTACTGCTGCTTTGTAGTACAGTTTGAGGTTGGGAAAGGTGATGCCTCCCATCTTCTTCTTCCCAAGGATTGCTTTAGCTATCCGTGGGGGCTTATTATTCCATATGAATTTCAGAAGTGTTTGGTCAATTTCTTTAAAGAATGTCATGGGAATCCTTATAGGAACCGCATTGAATCTGTACAAAGCTCTAGGGAGTATTACCATCTTAACAATGTTAATTCTCCCCATCCATGAGCAGGGAATGTGTTTCCATTTCCTCGTGTCCTCTTTTATTTCTTGAAGCAGTGTCTTGTAGTTCTCTTTGTATAGATCCTTTACACACTTGGTTAAGCTGATTCCTAGGTATTTGATTTTCTGTGGCACAATTGTGAATGGAATCGATTTCATAATATCCCTTTCTTCTCTTTCGTTATTTGTGTATAGGAAAGCCACCGACTTTTGGGTATTGATTTTGTACCCTGCCACTCTACTATACCTGTCTATTGTTTCTAAGAGTTTTTGGGTCGAGAGTTTAGGGTTCTCTAGGTATAATATCATGTCATCTGCAAATAATGATAGCTTGATTTCTTCCTTGCCTATCTGGGTGCCCTTAATGTCCTTTTCTTCTCTGATTGCTATGGCGAGTACCTCCCAGTACTATATTGAATAAAAAGAGGTGAGAGAGGGCAACCTTGTCGTGTTCCTGATCTTAAGGGAAGGCTTTCAATTTTTCCCCATTGAGAATGATACTCGCTGTGGGCTTTTGGTAGATGGCTTTGACTATCTTGAGGAAGCTTTCTTCAATTCCCATTTTCTGGAGGGTTTTAATCATGAATGGGTGCTGGATCTTGTCAAATGCTTTTTCTGCATCTATCGATAGGACCATATGGTTTTTATTTTTTCTCTTATTGATGTGATGTATTATGTTGATTGATTTGCGAATGTTGAACCATCCTTGCATTCCCGGGATGAATCCTACTTGGTCATGATGTATGATCTTTTGATGAGTCTTTGGATTCTGTTTGCTAGTATTTTGTTGAAGATCTTAGCATCTGTGTTCATCAAGGAGATTGGTCTGTAATTTTCCTTCTTTGTATTGTCTCTCCCTGCTTTGGGTATCAGGGTGATATGCGCCTCGTAGAAGCTGTTTGGGAGTGTTTCTGTTTCTTCTATTCTCAAAGACAGACAGTTAATCTTTGATAAAGGTGCAGAGTCCAAACTGGAGTAAGGAAGCCTCTTCAACAAGTGGTGCTGGGGAAAACTGGACAGCTACATGTAGAAAAATGAATTTGGACCTGTGTCTAACACCTTGCACAAAAATCAGTTCAAAATGGATTAAAGATCTCAATGTCAGACCTGAATCCATAAAGTATGTTGAAGAAAATATAGGAAAAACCCTCCACGACATCGATGCTAAAGACATCTTCAAAGGTGAAGCACCATTAACAAAGCAACTAGAAGAAAATAAAATATATGGGACTACATGGAAACTGAAGAGCTTCTGCACCTCGAAAGAAACAGTGACCAAGATAGAAAGACAGTCGACGGAATGGGGAAAGAATATTCACCCAATACCCATCTGATAAGGGGGTTAATATCCAGGATATATCAGGCACTGGTACAGCTATATAAAAAAAAAACAGCCAACCCCATTAGAAAATGGGGAGAGGGAGATGAACAGAAACTTTGACAAGGAAGAAATCCGAATGGCCAAAAGGCATATGAAAAAATGCTCATCATCACTAATCATCAGAGAGATGCAAATCAAAACAACAATGAGATATCACCTCACACCACAGAGAATGGCCCATATCCAAAAGGGTAAAAGCAACAAGTGCTGGCGTGGATGTGGGGGAAAAGGGGGACTCTCATACACTGTTGGTGGGAATGTCGACTTGTACAACCTTTCTGGAAAACAATATGGACATTCCTCCAAAGACTAGAAATTGAGCTCCCCTTTGACCCAGCCATACCGCTCCTGGGAATATACCCTGGAAAGCCAAAAGCACAGCGGAAACACAATCCCACTTTTATTTTCATAGCAGCACTGTTCACAATAGCCAAAACCTGGAAACAACCAGTATGCCCGAGAACTGATGACTGGATAAAAGAAACTGTGGTACATCTACACGATGGAATACTATGCAGCTGTCAGAAAAATGAAGTTATGAAATTTTTGCTATAAATGGATGGATATGGAAAGAATCATGTTGAGTGAAATTAGTCAGAAGGAAAGGGAGAGACATAGAATGACTGCATTTATTTGCATGGCATAAATATACTAGGTGATCTTACCAAAAGTGGGAAATTACCACAAGCGTGTGGGGAGTCAGAGGTTGGTTTAGATAGAGAAAGGAACATGAGTGAATAAATGTCTAAAGTTCTGATGCTAACATAGAACTGAGCATTAAGGACAGACAAAAAAATACAAATGATGGCTTCTAAGTGTGCGTGAGGTGCAACCCACAATGTGTGGGGAGAAGGAGGAGAGAGAGAGAGGGAGAGGAGAGGGAGATAAAGAACCTGCCATTTAGGCGGGGATGTGGGAGGGGGGGGAATTGGGGACATGGGTGGTGGCTGAGGGGCACTGGTGGAGGGCGGGGTGCTGGAACACTGTGTGACCGAAACCCCCAAGCGTGAGCAACTTTGTAATTGTATATCTCACGGTGGTATAATAAAATGTTTAAAAAAAAAAAAAATAAAAAAAAAAAAAAAAAAAAAAAAAAAAAAAAAAAAAGAAGGGCTTCAAATAGTAACTATGTTTGTGCAATATTAACATGATTTACTATATTCCAAATTATTAGAGGGATATCTTAACATACTGATACAACTTGTCCTGATGAAAGACTAGAAGTTCTTGGAACTTCCACCCACAAAATATCCATCAACACAGAGAATCTAACTTCAGAAACCAGTGCTCCAATGAAAATACTCCTACTTGTGTTCATTAGGAAGTTGTCCAACAGTAGCATAGAAGTAACTGATTCACAATTGTGTAGCTCAGTGCAGTGTGATGAGATTTGAAGAACTCTGAAGTATGCCTGAATGTATAATTCATTTTGAATTTGTAAGAGCACAAATAATATTCAAAATAAAATATGTTCTTAAGAAAAAATCCTAGTAGAAGACAAATGACCAAGCTGGAAAGATGACTATAAAGAGCTTCAATATGGATTTAAAGATTGAGCCAATAATAATATTTTAATTTATGAAAATTAATTTAATTTTTTCTCACTCCAAATAACTGTACCTGTACTTCTAATTTTGTGGGTTTTTTCCTTAGAGAAAATTTCTTTCCATTTCTACAAACTCTAGAGTTACTTGCCCTTGACCTCTTTAGGGTATCAGTATTTCAGAAATTAATGTTTAAAAAGCTTGTGCTATATTAGGGAGGTGGTTTAGAGAGGCAGAAAACATGTCCCTCCACGTTTAGCCCCTGCAGGAGTCTGAACCACAGCACCTTCCCTTCCCATACCACCTCATATACCCCTGATGGGGGGGTATAGCCTTGGTGGCACCCAGAAACATTAGATTGATGCATATGTATTATTGATTCCAAGTTAAATATGAGTATTGCTGGAAGAAGTCTCCTGAGCACTGCTTGGGAGACTCCAATGTAAAATAATTAATTAATTAAAGTCCTGCCACCTCCACATCACATGGGTTATTTATCAAAACGCACAGTCCTGGACCTAAATCTACAGCCACAAAATCAATAGCACAGGGTCTTGCTACTGATTTTGTATCCACAATATATAATATTTGGATATATAATATTTGGGTATATAATATATGTTATATATCCACAATATAAATAGTCCACAAAGGTATTAGTAGCTACTGACCTTATAAATATAAGGTCTGCTATAATACCTTTGTGAATATTCCAGATTAAAGCTTCTGCTTTTTAGAAATGTTTTTTTAAAAAATGGAATCTGTTTCTTGCCAACTTCATTTTCCTGATTCTCATCATCCTTGACATTATCATTACATTTGACACTGTTGAAACTCTCTTCCACTTAAGAATAGATCTTGCTTGAGTTATCACTAGTGCTTTCTGTCTTCTGCTCCTGAAATGTTGGCATTTCACATAATATTTTGATGGGAGGACAGGAGGAAGTGTACAGAAGGTTAAAGGCATATGTCTTGCAAGTGACCCACCCTAGTTTGATTTTCCCTCCATCACAAAATTTCCCAAGCATTGCTGGGTGAAGTCATGGAGAACCCTGAGCATCACCAGTGTGGCCCAGACAATCCCATGCATTTAAGGATCCAAGTAGCACTTGCATCTCTTCAGACCTCACACTGACCTAGTGCGGCCATGGATTAATAGAGGACAGGGCCTCCTGAACACCACTTAGGAGACCTATCCCCACAGAACGCTTTCCAGTCTTCGTGCTAGGAATATAGCTCAGTAGTAGAAAGCAGGCATTGCATATGAAGAGTTCCAATCCCTGGTACGAAAATGTCATTAAAAAAAGGGATCCAGGAAATGGTTCTGTGGTTGTTCATCTACCTTGACTGTGTGATGGCCCAAGTTATCCTATGTTCTAGGGTCTTTATTGATTTTCTGCACCACAAGTGCAACCCCAGGGCATTCAGGGCACCTCCAACACAGCAAAGATATTTTGATAGTTTTGTTTATTTATTTTTTGCTTTTTTTAATAGGAGTCACTCTTAACAATGCTAGAGAGAACCATGTGCCTGAGGCCACTCCTGGGGATATTCATCCCACCTCTATAAGCCTGATGATTCAATGCTGTACCCAACGAGGCAGTGCTGTTCTGCCCAATGGTGTTTGGGAGTTAGCAGAGCTACACCTGGTCAGGGTAGAGAGAGGGAAGGTTTATGATACCTGGATGGAACAATGGAACTCACTCTACCACTTGCACTATCTTCCAGCCCCAAACGATTCTGATCTTAAGCTTCCATTTTTATCAACATTTTATGGTTCTATCAGTTAATCAATTAACTCTCAGAGCCAATTGTTACTTATATGAGTTTTCTATGATGGCCATAACAAATTGCCAAAAGCTGCATGACTTTAAACAACTGAAATCTATTCTCTCCTAGTTCCTTCCGGTGGACACAGACTGAAATCAAGTGTCTAACCCAAGACTCTATGTATTTCCATATGCTTCTCTCCTGCACTCTGATAATGCCAGGCAATTAGCTACTTGGTTCACTCCCACCTCTAGTTGCATCTCCCTGACAGCCTCTGTGCACGTCTAACTTTTCCTTAGCTTCTAAAGACCATGGTCATATTGGATTTAGGGTCACTTTTAAATCTAATAAGATCTCATCTGGACTCAATTACATCTTCAAATACCACATTTCCAAATATAGGTATGTGCGCAGGTTTCACTGTATCACTGTCTTCCCGTTCATCATTGATTTGCTCGAGCGGGCCCCAGTAATATCTCCATATGTCCTGTTTCATGCTAGTAGAGCCCAAGGGCATCTGCATGCTCCAGCAACATAAAGAGCCTCAATCCATTTCGAAATGAGGTCTATAATTGTTACTGGTATTTGGCATATCAAATACAACACGGGTAGCTTGCCAGGCTCTGCCATGCAGGTAGTGTACTCTTGTAGGCATCTATAAGTCCAGCATTTATTGATGAACCAGCGGCCGCTTGCAGCCGCGCAAGCCGGGCAGTAATAGGCTGGTCTGCTGGGTGGAGTTCTGACCAGAGAGAAGTCCGGATGTCGAAAATGGAGGCCCTCATGGAGTGGGGGATCGTCTGCCTTGTTGCAAGGCTCTGCTGGGGTGGTGGGCCAGGGCTAGAACCCACCATCCTTCCCGGGCGCCTCGTGAGCAGCTGGTCACAGGGAGAGCCAGTAGCAGCTCTGCCCCATGTCTTCAATTCCGTGAATTGTGCAGGTTTAATTTGGTTTAAATTTGTTCGATTTGGTTTGGTTTTGATTTGTTTGAGAAAGACTTGAGAGATAGGGCATTATTCAAACCTATATATTACCTTCATGCAGGTGACAGCTTAAATAGCTTGTCTTTGAAATAACAAATAGCCAGTAACACATTAAACTCAAATTGAACAAAATATGGAGTCATGCCCATGAACCACCCTCCAGTTCCATGTAAGTATCATCACCAGTCCAGAGATTCATAAATAAATCCCCAAAGATATCAATACATTGTAGAGATTCTTCCAGACCCCACACAAGGCTGAGTCATCCAGGGCACCCCAGAGCGAGGTAAGTCACCTGAGAGCCTACACAAAACAAGCCCCGGCCGGAGTGATAGCCCAGCTGGTAGGGCGTTTGCCTTGCACGTGGCCAGCCTGTGCCGGCCCAGGTTTGATCCCCCGGCATCCAATATGGTCCCCCGAGCACTGCCAGGAGTAATTCCTGAGTGCAGAGTCAGGAGAAACCCCTGAGCATTGCCGGGTGTGACCCAAAAAAAGCAAAAAATAAAAATAAAAAACAAGCCCCAACAGCCAAAAACATCCACACTACATAATATGCCTCCATATTCCTGGTCAGACTCCACTACTTGTGATGAACCCCACCAAAAAATTTCTCTATTGAAAATTTCAGATAAAAGGACCAGAGCGATAGTCCAGCAGGTAGGGTGTTTGCCTTGCATGCGGCCGGCCCATGCTGGCCCGGGTTAGATCCCCGGTATCCCATATGGTTCCCCGAGCACCGCCAGGAGTAATTCCTGAGTACAGAGCCAGGAGAAGCCCCTGAGCATTGCCAGGTGTGACCCAAAAAAGGCAAAAAAAAAAAATTCAGATAAAAGTTTTTTGGCAAATCTCCAGGCTTTTGTGAAATGGGGGGGGGCTACCTCTTCTCCTGTCCTTCCAAAAGCCCAGGAAGTCATGCACACATCCCCAAACCACCACCCAGCCAAAAAATTTTGGACTTCCTGGAGCATGTGGCTGCATTCATAGCCGCACAACATCTCAAACTCTACAACACTGATAAACCAGGAGTAGCACACCAGATTGGATGGGATGTAATGTAGAAGGCAACCAATCTCGATTAACAGCATAGAAACACAGAAGTCTAACCTGTAATCACATTTTAGTAATCTCTTATACAAGGACTTAATGGCATCATGTTGAGTGAGATACACAATCTTCACTTTCTTCTAAGAAAATAGTTTTGATCATTTTGTTAGCTAAGTACTGAGAGCAAGTAACATATAATAAATTACTGAGAACCAGATATGGCTCAAGGAGTGGTTAGGAAAATTGAAGACAATGGTGGAGAAAAGGTGTAGCAGTGGTGGAATGGGTGTTGGAATATTCAATGCCTGCAACAAATCATCATGAACAACTTTGTAAACCACAGTGTTCACATAAAGTGTAATGGGAAAATAAAAACTAAATTAATTTTAAAAATAAATAAAATAGAGGAAAGTGAACCAAATATGAGTCACCAAGCTATCTTTTTCTCTATTTTACCTAAAAAAAACAACTCGTTGAATGGTGGATGGATCTTATGATTCTTCCTCACTTAGATCTTGTCTATTCCAACATGGGCAGATCAAACAAGGACATTTGTTCTGCTCTAATGACAAAGTGTGTAACCATGCAACTATGTTGTGAAGCTGACCACTGCAAAGATTGTCCTCACTTTGCATTCATGAGTCATACATTAGATTGACTCATAAAATTAGATTGAGTGTTGTGCTCTTAGACTGGCTTGATCATGGTCACTTGTTAGCTTAAGAAAAATATTCCAACATCAAAAATAACTTAATCTATACTTGATTAATTATTAAAGTATAGTTTTTTCAATTGAATAAGCCATCTCAGTGAACACTTGTCAATGAGTTAGTGTAATTATGTGAAGAAAAAGGAACATTCAATGCCAGTGATTTGTTTATAATAGTCTTTTAAAACCCGAGCTATCCCCAGCTCTATATTTGAAGAATAACAATAGTATTTCGTTTAAGGATATGAATAGTAACTGTTAAAACTGTGCATGCTGGAGAAATAGTATAGGAGATCTGACACTTGCTTTGAAATCACCAAACCTGGTTCAGGTTGCCAGCACTACATATAGTACCCAAGCACCACCATGGATTTCTCCTGAACACAGAGCCAGAAACAGCTTGTGAGCACTGGAGCATGTGGCCCCCAAGGAAAACGATTAGTCAATTAAAACAGAATGAGGGACTGGGTGATGATTCAAGTGGTAGAGTACATGCTCAACATTGAAGAAGCCTTGAATTCAATCCCGGCACTACGTGCCATTTGCTCAGGGTCCCTAAATGCCAAAACCTGAGGCCTAGTGTTATCAGGAGTGAAGCCCTTGGTCTCCTGAGCACCAACTAAACAAGTTATAAAAATTAATGTTATCATTTGAAGGGAGTACTAGTCTCCTTCCAAGAATAACAAAGAATTTTACAGATAATTGAGTGGTCATCATTATTATGTGTATGGAAAAAATAAATATTTAGATAACTTAAGATATTTTTCCTATCACCAATTTAGTACTAAAAATTTGAGTGATTCATTGTAATTGTGGTCTTTCTCTAAACATTTTTGCATTTGCAAATAGCCATAAATGTCCCAAAAGAGAAAGAATAGAAATATCCAGGAAAATGCTCTAAATGTCCTTTATGGTTGGTGTGGGGCAAATGAGGAGACATCCAGCTATGCTCAGGGTTACTTCTGGCTCTGCATTCAGGAATCACTCCTGCAGTGCTGGCAGGTGCTCAGGATGCCGGGGCAGAACCCGGCATCAAGCAACACCCTACTTATTGTACTATAGCTCTGACCCCTTAAATGCTCAGGTATTGCAAACCACAATGCACAAAAAGGGGTGAGAGAGAGAGTGCAAGAAGAAAGGTGCCTGCCATAGAGGCATATGTTAGGGATGGATGGGAGGGAAACTGGGGACATTGGTGGTGGGAAATGTGCAGTGGTGGAGGCATGGGTGCTGGAACACTGTATGACTGAAACCAGATCATGAATAGCTTTGTGATGGTCAATCTCACCATGATGCAATGATAGAGATAGATAGACAGACAGACAGACAGCTAGATAGATAGATAGATAGATAGATAGATAGATAGATAGATAGATAGATAGATAGATAGATAGATAGATAGATAGATAGATAGATAGATAGATAGATAGGATAGATAGATAGATAGATAGATAGATAGATAGATAGATAGATAGATAGATAGATAGATAGATAGATAGATAGATAGATAGATAGATAGATAGATAGATTTTTTGAAAAGTGTTGAGAATTTATTATATATTTTTCTACCCCCATGAAGCTGAAGAGTTTACTTTCTTGACTTTTACAACTGTCAAAATCAATTCTTATTTTGCCTGAAAAAATCATCACTTGATCACTTGAATCCCGTTATTCATCGATTTGCTCGAGCGGGCGCCAGTAACGTTTCCATTGGACCCTATCACGTGCCAATGTAGCCCAATGACATCTGGTTGATTCAGGAATATGAAGAACCTCAAACCGTTCCTTCAGGGTCTTTACAAGGAAGTCTGACCATCTTGTAGGTGGGCGGCCACGTGATCTTTTGACATCCCGTGGGATCCAGTCCGTAATGGCTCTAGTCCAGCGGTTGTCTCCAAATCGCATTACATGTCCAGCCCATATGATTTTCGATGCCTTGGCAAACGAGACCCCCATCCCTGATTCTGGAATAGTGACGGAGATCAGAACTCCGGATTCCTTCTCTCACTTGAGTGAGGCGTGATATTCCAAGCATAACTCTTTCGATTCCTCTCTGGGAGACCCGAATAGCATTCTCATCCTGCTTTCATAGGGCCCAGGTCTCTGAGGCGTATGTTAATGCAGGGAGAACGGTGGAGTCAAAGAGATGTGCCCGGAGCCAGAGGTTCTTTTGTCCTTTTAGCTATTTCTTCGATGCCTTTGAAGGCATTCCATGCCGCTCTCTTCCTCCTGCACAGCTCAGGTTTTAGGTCATTCATCATGTTGATTTCTCGACCTAGGTACACATAACTGCTGCATTCAGAGATGTTTGTTCCAATGAGAGTGAATGGGGCCTCTGGAACTAGTTCATTCTTCATGAACATAGTTTTCTTTAGATTCAGCTGTAGACCTATCTTTCCACATTCTCGGTCAAAGTCAGCCAGCATTTGTGCCGCTTGGCTAATGTTTGGTGTTATTAGAACAATGTCATCAGTGAAGCGGAGGTGGTGTAGTTGCCGACCATCTTCACTCCCATTCCTTCCCATTCTAATTGTCGCATGATGTTCTTGAGGGTGACGCTGAAGAGTTTTGGTGAAATGGTATCACCCTGTCGAACCCCTCTTTTCACATTAATGATCACTTCTTTGTAGAATGGTGAGATCCTGGTGGTGAATCCGTAATACAGCTCACGAAGGATCTTGATGTATTGCGTTTGAACACCCTGTTTGGCTAGGGCTTCGATGACTGCTTCAGTCTCCACAGAATCAAAGGCTTTCTGTAAATCAATGAACGTGAGACAGAGCGGCATCTTGTATTCCCTACAAACCTCAATGAGCTTGGTTACCGTGTGGATATGGTCGATTGTGCTGAATCCTTTCC
>JAJIBD010009458.1:0-53437 GCA_021461705.1 Cryptotis parvus | reverse complement strand
GCTTTTCAATTTTATATAATCACATTTGTTTGTCTCTGCTTCCATTTGCTTGGTCAGTAGTGTGTCGTCTTTAAAGATACTTTTCGTTTGAAGTCGTAGAGCGTTTCTCCTATGTTTTCTTCGATGTACCTTATAGATTTCTGTCTGATGTTGAGATCTATAATCCATTTTGATCTGACTTTTGTGCATGGCATTAGAAGGAGGTCTAAGTTCATTTTTTCATGTAGCTGCCCAGTTTTCCCAGCACCATTTGTTGAAGAGGCGTTCTTTGCTCCACTTAATATTTTTTGCTCCTTTATCAAAGATTAAGTGGTTATATATTTGAGAGTATTTTTTGGGATATTCAGTTCTATTCCATAGGTCTATCGGTCTGTCTCTATACCAATACCACACTGTCTTTTTTTTTTCATTTACTTTATTTTTTTTATTATTATACCACCGTGAAACATACTATTACAAAGGTGTTCATAATTGGTTTTTGGTAATACAGTATTCCAGCACCCATCCCTCCACCAGTGCCCCATTTCCACCACCAATGTACCCCTCCCCTCTCATCCCCCCACCCGCCTTAATAGCAGGTACCCCAGTTTCCTCTCTTTCTCTCTCTATCTCTCTCTCTGTCTCTGCATCTCTCTCCCTCTTATTTTACACATTGTGGCTAGCCCTGCAGATATTTAGAGTTTATCACTTAAGTCTCTTTGTGTATATTCAGTGGTGAGTTTTAATCTCCCATTACCATTTCCCATATTTATTAAAACACTGGTATCTATATCCTATTAATGAATGCAGTCATTCTATATCTGTCCTTTTCCTTCTGACTAATTTCACTCAGCATGATAGACTCCATGTCCATCCATTTGCAGGTAAATTTCATAATTTCATCCTTTCTTACAGCCGCATACTATTCCATAGTGTAGATGAACCACAGTTTCTTTAGCCAGTCCTCTGTTCTTGGGCATTTAGGTTGTTTCCAGATTCTAGCTATAGTGAATAGCGCAGAGATGAATAAAGAAGTACAGAAAGTGTTTCTGCTATGTGTTTTTCGGTCTCTAGGGTATATTCCCAGGAGTGCTATTGCTGGATCAAATGGGAGCTCAATATCTAGCTTTCGGAGAAATGCCCATATTGTTTTCCAAAAGGGCTGGACCATTCGGCACACCCACCAACAGTGGATGAGAGTCCCTTTTTCCCCACATCCACGCCAGCACCGGTTGTTCTTGTGGTTTTGGATGTGTGCCAGTCTCTGTGGTGTGAGATGGTACCTCATTGTTGTTTTGATTTGCATCTCCCTGATGACTAAAGTTGAAGAGCACTTTTTCATATGCCTTTTGGCCTTTCGAATTTCTTCTTTTTGGAAGCTTCTGTTCATTTCTTCTCCCCATTTTTTGATGGGGTTGGCTGTTTTTTTCTTGTGAAATGCTACCAGTGCCTGATATATCCTGGATAATAACCCCTTGTCAGATGGGTATTGGGTGAATATCCTTTCCCACTCCGTGGATTGTCTTTGTATCTTGGTCACCGTTTCTTTTGAGGTGCAGAAGCTTTTCAATTTTATATAATCCCATTTGTTTATCTTTGCTTCCATTTGCTTGGTCAGTGGTGTGTCGTCTTTAAAGATACTTTTCTTTTCGATGCCGTGAGCGTTTCTTCTATGTTTTCTTCGATGTACCTTATAGATTCTTGTCTGATGTTGAGATCTAGAATCCATTTTGATCTGACTTTTGTGCATGGCGTTAGAAGGAGGTCTAAGTTCATTTTTTTGCATGTAGCTGCCCAGTTTTCCCAGCACCATTTGTTGAAGAGGCTTTCTTTGCTCCACTTAATATTTTTTGTTCCTTTATCGAAGATTAAGTGGTTGTATATTTGAGAATGTGTTTCAGGATACTCAGTTCTATTCCATAGGTCTACGGGTCTGTCTCTATACCAATACCACACTGTCTTAATTACAACTGCTCTGTAGTAGCACTTGATGCTGGGGAAAATGATACCTCCCATCTTCTTTTTCCCAAGGATTGCTTTAGCTATTTGTGGGGGTTTGTTAATCCATAAAAATTTCAGGACTGTTTGTTCAATTTCTTTGAAGAACATCATGGTTATCTTTATAGGCACAGCATTTCATCTGTATAAAGTTGTAGGGAGCATTAGCATTTTGATAATGTTAATCCTTCCATTCCATGAGCAGGGAATGTGTCTCCATTTCTTCAGTTCCTCTTTTATTTCCTGAAGTAACTTTTTTGTAGTTTTCTTTGTAGAGATTCTTTACATTCTTTGTCAAACTGATCCCTAGGTATTTGATTTTCTGTGGCACAATTGTGAATGGGATAGTTTCTTTAATGACCCTTTCTTGTCTTTCGTTGTTTGCATATAGAAATGCCATTGACTTTTGGGTATTGATTTTGTACCCTGCCACTCTACTATAGGAATGTATTATTTCTAGGAGCCTCTTGGTAGAGAGATTTGGGCTTTCCAGGTATAATATAATGTCATCTGTAAATAGTGACAACTTGGCTTCTTCCCTTCCTATCCGGATGCCCTTAACATCTTTTTCTTCCCTGAGTACTATGGCAAGTACTTCCAGTACTATATTGAATAGAAGTGGTGAGAGTGGGCAGCCTTGTCTTGTCCCTGATCTTAAGGGGAAGGCTTTCAGTTTTCCCCATTGAGAATGATGTTCGCTGTGGGCTTGTAGTAGATGGCCTGGATTATCTTGAGGAAGGTTCCTTCAATCCCCATTTTACGGAGAGCTATCATCATGAACGGGTGTTGAATCATGTCAAATGTCTTCTCTGCATCTATTGATATGATCATATGGTTTTTATTTTTCTGTTTATTGATATGATGTATTATGTTGATTGACTTGCGGATGTTGAACCATCCTTGCATACCGGGATGAATCCCACTTGCTTATGGTGTATAATCTTTTTGATGACTCTTTGGATTCTATTTGCTAGTATTTTGTTGAAGATCTTAGCATCTGTGTTCATCAGGGAAGATTGGTCTGTAGTTTTCCTTTTTTTTGTGACATCTCTGTCTGCTTTGGGTATCAGTGTGATATATGCCTCGTAAAAGCTATTTGGAAGTGTTTCTGTTTCTTCAATTTGCCAGAGGAGCTTGAAAAGAATTGGGAGTAGGTCCATTTAAATGTTTGGTAGAATTCACTGGTGAATCCATTTGGACCTGGGCTTTTGTTTTGGGGAGACTTTTGATTACCGATTCCATCTCCTCAATGGAGATAGGTTTGTTGAGGTATTCCAAATCTTCTTGTTGTAGACTTGGGAGGCTATAGGAATTCGGGAATTTGTCCGTTTCTTCTAGGTTCTCTTGTTTAGTGGAATACACGCTCTCATAGTAATCTCTGATGATCTTTTGAAATTCTGTGGTTTCTGTTGTGATGTCCCCGTTTTCATATCTGATTCTATTTATTTGGGTTCTCTCTTTTCCTTTTCTTACAAGTCTTGCAAGTGGTTTGCCAATCATGTTGATTTTTTCAAAGAGCCAGCTTTTGGTTTTGTTGATCTTCTTGATTGTTTCTTGACATTCTATCTCATTGATTTCTGCTCTAAATTTTATTATATTTTTCTGCTTAGGTTGGGCTCCTCTTGTTGCTCACTCTCTAATATCTTAGGTTGTGAAGTCAGACTGTTTGTGACGGCGTTTTCCTCTTTTCTGTTGAATGCTTGAAAAGCTATGGACTTGCCTCTTAACATTGCTTTTACTGTATCCCACAAGTTCTGGTAATTCGTGTCTTCAGTCTCATTTGTTTTCAGGAATCTTTGGATTTCCTCTTTGATTTCTTTTATGACTTGCTGGTTGTTCAGCAGTGAGCTGTTTAGTTTCCAGGTACTTGGTAGAGATCTCCGTTTTTGTGTACAATTAACTTCTCTTTTCATTGCATTATGGTCTGAAAAAATAGTTGGCACAATTTCTATCTTCTTGATTTTATGGAGGTATAATTTATGGCTCAGCATGTGATCTATTTTGGAGTATGTTCCATGTGCACTGGAGAAGAAAGTATGTTCAGCTTTTTGTGGATGAAATGCCCTGTATATGTCTACCAGCCTTCCTTCTTTCATCTCTTCTTTTAGGGCCAGTATTTCCTTGGTAAGTTTCAATCTTGTTGATCTATCCAGGGTTGATAGAGCAGTGTTGAAATCTCCAACTACAATTGTGTTGCTTTCAATGTCTTCCTTGAAGTCTAATAGTAGTTGTTTTAGGTATTTTTCTGGCCCCATATTGGTGCATAAGTGTTTAATAGCTTGATTTCTTCCTGATATATGTATCCCTTGACTATTAAGAAGTGACCTTCACTGTCCCTTCTGACCTTCTTCAGCCTGAAGTCTATGTCGTCGGATACCAGTATGGCTACCCCAGCCTTTTTGGATGGGTTGTTTGAGTGAAGGATTGTTTTCCAGCCTTTTATTTTGGGTCTGTCTTTGCTTTGATTGTTCAGGTATGTTTCTTGAAGGCAGTAGAATGTCGGATTCAATTTTTTGATCCATTTTGCCTCTCTGTGTCTCTTAACTGGTGCATTTAGACCATTGACATTGAGAGAGATTATTGTCATGGGGTTTTGTGCCATCTTTCTGAATAGGTTGGTTGTTCTTTTTTGTTTTGTCTCATCTTAGAGTAGATCTTTCAGCCCTTCTTTAAGGTTGGTTTTGAGTTTACAAAGTTCCTAAGTTGTAGTTTATCCAAGAAGATGTATATCTGTCCTTCAAATCTGAGTAGGTTTAGCCAGATAAAGAATTTTTTCTGAGGCATTCATTTCATTGAGTTTTTTTTTCTATATCCCACCACTGCCTTTGGGCTTAGAGGTCTCTTCTGAGAAGTCTGCTGAACGTTGAGTGGCTGCTCCTTTGTATACAATTTCCTTCTTTAATCTTGCTGCCTGAAGAATTATGTCTCTGTCTATGGCATTCATTACTTTGACTAGGATGTGTCTTGGGGTCTTTCTATTGGGAGTCTCTTCTTGCTGGTATGCATTGGGCTTCTTGGATATGGATGCCTTCATCCTTTAACTTGGGGAACTTTTCAGCCAGAATGTTTTTTTTTTTTGATTAAACATTTTATTATACCACCGTGAGATATACGATTACAACTTTGTTCATGTTTGGAGGTTTCGGTCACATAGTGTTCCAGCATTCGCCCGCCCCCAGTGCCCATTTCCCACCACCAATGTCCCCAATTCCCTCCCCCTCCCATAGCCTGCCTAAATGGCAGGCTCTTTATCTCCTTTCTTTCTCCCTCTCTCTCCTTATGTTCTCCCTACGCATTATGGGTTGCACTGCATACACTTGGAAGCAATCATGTGCATTTTTTGCCTGTATTTAATGCTCAGTTCTATGTTGGTATCAGCCCTTTTGACATTTATTCACACATGTTCCCTTCTCTGTCTTACCTAATCTCTGACTCCCTCACATTTGCGGTAATTTCCACTTTGGTAAGACCACCTCATATATTTATGTCATGCAAATAAATGCAGTCATTCTATGTCTATCTCTTTCCTTCTGACTACTTTCACTCAACATGATCCTTTCCATCCATTTACAGGCAAATTTCATGACTTCAATTTTCCTAACAGCTCCATTAGTATTCCATTTTGTAGATGCACCACAGTTTCTTTATCCAGTCATCAGTTCTTGGGCATACTGGTTGTTTCCAGGTTCTGATTATTGTGAATAATGCTGCTATGAAAATAAAAGTGTGGATTGTGCTTCCGCTGTTTATTTCGGCTTCCCAGGGTACATTCCCAGGAGTGGTATGGCTGGGTCAAAAGGGAGCTCAATTTCTAGTCTTTGGAGGAATGTCCATATTGTTTTCCAGAAAGATTGTACAAGTCGACATTTCCACCAACAATGTATGAGAGTCCCCTTTTCCCTGCATCCATGCCAGCACTTGTTGCTTTTACCCTTTTGGATATGGGCAAGTCTCTGTGGTGTGAGGTGATATCTCGTTGTTGCTTTGATTTGCATCTCTCTCATCAGAGGTTAGTGATGATGAGCATTTTTTCATATGCCTTTTGGCCATTTGAATTTCTTCCTTGTCAAAGTTTCTGTTCATCTCTTCTCCCCATTTTTTAATGGGTTGGCTGTTTTCTTCTTATATAACTTTAGCAGTGCCTGATATATCCTAGATCTTAACCCCTTATCATATAGGTATTGGGTGAATATTCTTTCCCATTCTGTGGACTGCCTTTGTATCTTAGTCACTGCTTCTTTTGAGGTGCAGAAGCTCTTTAGTTTCATGTATCTTTTCTTCTAGTTGCTTTGTTAATGCTGTTTCACCTTTGAAGATGTCTTTAGCTTCAATGTCGTGGAGGGTTTTTCCTATATTTTCTTCAATGTACTTTATGAATTCAGGTCTGCTATTGAGATCTTTAATCCATTTTGATATGATTTTTGAGCAATGTGTTAGACCCAGGTCCAAATTCATTTTTTACATGTTGCTGTCCAGTTTTCCCAGCACCACTTGTTGAAGAGGCTTTCCTTACTCTAGTTTGGACTCTTTGCACCTTTATCAAAGATTAACTGATCATGTCTTTGAGGGTGGGTGTCAGGATACTCAACTCTATTCCATATATCCATAGGTCTGTTTTTATTCCAGTACCACACTGTTTTTATTACTGCTGCTTTGTAGTACAGTTTGAGGTTGGGACGTGATGCCTCCCATCTTCCTTTTCCCAAGGATTGCTTTATCTCTCTGTGGGGGTTTATTGTTCCATATGAATTTCAGGAGTGTTTGGTCAATTTCTTTAAAGAATGTCATGGGTATCCTTATAGGGACCACATTGAATCTGTACAAAGCTCTAGGGAGTGTTACCATCTTGACAATGTTAATTCTCCTCATCCATGAGCAGGGAATGTTTCTCCATTTCCTCGTGTTCTCTTTTATTTCTTGAAGCAGTGTCTTGTAGTTCTCTAGTATAGGTCCTTTACATACTTGGTTAAGCTGATTCCTGGGTAATTGATTTTCTGTGGTACAATTTTGAATGAATCGATTTCTTAATATCCCTTTCTTCTCTTTTATTATTTGTATATAGGAAAGCCACCGACTTTTGGGTATTGATTTTGTACCCTGCCACTCTACTATAAATATCTATTGTTTCTAAGAGTTTTTCATTGATTGTGAGTCTTTTTTCCATCTTCTGTTGTTGTCTAGAGAATCTCTGAACCTCGTCTTCGAGATCACTAATTCTTTCTTCAGTAGCTGTTACTCTGCTTTGGAGTCCTTCCACTGTGTTTTTCAGTTCACTTACCTCATTTTTAATATCTGTCATTTCTGCTCTACTTTGGCCTGAAATTTACTCAATTCTGCTCTCATATCCTCTTGTATTTTATTGACTTTCTATTCCATTGTTTCTTTGAGTTCCTTGTGCATCTTTAACAGTCCTTCCGAAATTCCTTTTCAGAGAGGTCATATAGCTCATCGTTATTGCTTGCCTCATCTGTATTTGTGACTTTGATCATTGAGCTTGAAGGAATTCTGCTTTGCTTTTACCATAATGACTATCGTAGCTTTTAAATATGTGTTCTGGGTGACTAATCAATAGAGTTAGTAGGTGCCTGAATTACTTTGCAGTTAAGGATGGATAGCAAAGAATGTAGGGGCAAATACGCAGTGGTATCTCAGGTACATAGATATTACTTCATGCAGACGCACCAGTGTCCACACAGTTTTGAATTTTGATGTATTGTTGGGTGGTTCCGAGTCATGGGGTCAGGGCAGAAGTGGTCCGGTGTAAGATCCGAAGAGACTGGGTGTGAGTTGGGCCCCTTCTCAAAGTTCCAGCCCTTTAACCTGGAGCTGAGTGCCTCAGGGAGTGCCCGCAGGGGTAATGCACCCGGTGGGAAGAGTGGGGAACTGCAGGGCAGATTATTGTTTTCTTATGGTCAATATTTTTTAGGCAAATTTGATATTTTTTCCATAAAAGTATTTTTCAAAATTTATTACTCATAGGCTCAAAACCAACCTTTTAAAACCTTTTAAAAGGACTGTAAGAAAAAAATTTGATATTTTCCAGCATATTTGTACACTATATAATCAACATGGTAGACAGATGCCTCATCCTGTTTTCTAAGATGTGGAGTATGACCTTTTAAAACTTAAATCATTATGGATATCTCTCCATTGTTGAATCTTTGCTTTTGTGACTAGTCAGCTAAAAATAACCATAATATATTTGTGCCTGTTATACAAGACTGTCATCAATTATGTCACTGGTCATGGGACAAAAGCGTTGAGTCTTTTCACTCACCTCTTTATGGTATAAATTCGGGAATGTGCTGTGGACATGAACTGTTCTGTTCCTTATTATTCTAGGAAGTGGACAGAATACAGACTACTGATTGGGTGAATGCTTAAATGCACCCAACAACCAAGCACTAGACCAGGGCATAAATAAATAGAATTCTAACGGAACTTGGGACTAACACTAAATAGAACTTAATATATGGTTCCATCATTTATCTTTGTTTATGACTCTATAGGGGGCTAATTGCTTTTTTTGTTTAATTCTGTGCAAAAATAATTGAACTGCATCAAAGCCAAGTTTAACATTTTTAAAAATAAAACAAGCTATTATTTGGAATGATTTCCAAGCAATATTTCCAAGACTGCACTGAGCAGATAGCTATTTTTCTGAACTTCATAATTTTTATTCTGTAATTTCAGTTTTTCACGATCAGAGCACATAATTTTATTCAAAATATTATTTCCATTGAACTAAACAAATCCTCAGATCAGGTCAATAGAATCATAATATAAGGGTAGTCAGGGTTGAATGTAGAGGACCCTTCTTACAATCCGTGATGAATGAACCTTTGCACTGTGATGGTAGTCAGGACAGCAGCACTGAAAGCATCCAGCAGCAGTGCTGAAAGAGAAATGCATCACTGAAAATGCTTCTTAAAATTACAAAAATTGGTCTGTACGGTGGGTTGGCTACTTGCTTTGCATGTGGCCAACCTAGGCGCAATCCCCAACACCCGTATGGTCCCTGAAGCCCTATAGGAGTGATTCCTGAGTGAAGTCATGAATAAGCCCTGAGAACTGTTGAGTATGCCCCCTAAAAAAGCCAAAAAATTTATTTTCTTTGGGTCAATTTTCAAATTCAAAATTTTTAACTTTTAAACTTTGATATAATATGATTAGCTTATAAATACTAAGTGAACCATTATGACTAACTCCTATTTTTCACATGTTCTACAATGACCAAAAATTATTATAAAAATTATTTTACTGGCAGTGCTTTGAATGTATTTAGCTGCCAGATTTAATCCATAGTTATTCTTGACTTAGCAGAGCTTTGTAAAAGCAGAAGCTGGGAAAGTTGTATGTGTGCTTATACTAATATGCTATGCTATGCTATGGTATACTATGGTATGCTATGCCATGCTATGCCATGCTATGCCATGCTATGCCATGCTATGTCATGCTATGTCATGCTATGCCATGCTATGCCATGCTATGTCATGCTATGCCATGCTATGCTATGCTACACTACACTACACTATGCTATGCTATGCTATGATGCTATGCTATAATCACTTGTATCTCCTTGTCTTCCTGTTGTTCATCAAAATGCTTGAGCAGGCACCAGTAACATCTCCATACATCTTGTCTCATGCTAGAGAAGCCAAAGGGCATTTGCTCACTCCAGGAACATAAAGAGCCTCACACCATTCCATCAGGTCATGGGAATGAGGTCTATAATTGTTACTGGTATTTAGCATATCAAATATGACATGGGTAGCTTGCCAGGCTCTGCTGTGCAGGTGAGATACTCTTGTAGTTTCCTCAAATCTTGTGCATTTATTGATGAATCACCTGGCTGCAAACCGGCCATGCAAGCTGGGCTTGTATCAACTCTTCTGCTGGGTGGAGCTTTGATGAACTAGGGAGTATGGATGTGGAAAATGGTGGCCCTCATGGTGTAGAGGTTCTCCTAGCTTCTTGTGAGGCTCTTCTGGAATGGCAGGCCAGGGCTAGAACCCGCCTTCCCTCCCAGGCACCCTGTGATCAGCTGGCCACAGGGAGAGGCTGGTAGCAGCTCTGCCCCATGGATGTGAGTCTCTGGATCAGGCATAGCTGGGATGGGCTTGAAAAAGACTACTGCAGGGTAGGACTCTGATGAGCAGGGCTTGTGATAAGCTTTTCTGTTGGATGGAGCTCTGATGAACTGGGGAGTCTGGATGTGGAAAATGGAGGCCCTCATGGTGTGGGGTTTCCTCTGGCTTCTTGCGAGGCTCTGCTGAGATGGTGGGCCAGAGCTAGAACCTGCCTTCCCTCCTGGGTGCCTCATGATCAGCTGGGCACAGGGAGCAGCGGTAGCAGTTCTGCCCCTGTGGATGTGAGTCTTTCTTATAATATGATATGTGATGTGATATATGATATGATATAATATGACATGATGTGATGTGACATGATATGATGTGATATGATATGGTTGTGGTGTGTGGTGTAGTATAATATATATGTATATACTAATATAAACTTTATATTTATATAAACTTATATTTATATAAACTAAAGTTATATATATAACTGAAGTGTATAACGTTAGTACATGTGTATGTGCTAATATAACATAGGTATGTGTGTATAAATTAATATAACACTAGTATATGTGTCCTTCTAATCATAAGAGAATCAGCACATCAATACACTTCCCAAGCAAGTGAATATTCTCTAAAAGCAATGAGTAAAATAAAGCTTATCTCTTTGTCTAAGTATCTCCATGATTTTTTCTTATATACTTCCCCATTTGGGGGAAAATCCCCAAATAAGGGAACAGATGACATGTATTTGATATATATGCCAAATACCAGTAACAATTATAGACCTCATTCCGGAATGGATTGTGGCTCTTTATGTTCCTGTAGCAAGCAGATGCCTTGGGCTCTACTAGCATGAGACAGGACATATGGAGATGTTACTGGAGCCCACTAGAGCAAATCGATGATGAACGGGAAGACAGTGATACAGTGATACAGTGATGACATTTACACCTTGGGATTTTTCGTTGCTCAGATCATGTAAAAGGCATGAAAAATCTATGATATTGAGGAACAAAATATTTAGGGAGATGAAAGGTAGGAAGCGATTAAAAAATTACACTCATTTCCCATGAATTAAAATAAATCACTAAAGTTTTCCCCAGGATTTTAGGTAACTGGGGTATAATTTTTTGGGAAACCTAAATTAAAAAATCTCTTGCAAGCAATATTATTTGGTGAAGTCTGATAACAGCTTGGCTGAAACTCTTATCATTTGCTACAAATTCCTAGAAAGCTATGACCAAGAGTATTTCTTTTACCCCTTTCATATTCAGTGTACAGTTTAATGCTAATTTGTTAATTGGAGGCTTAAATGTATTATATAAAAATGGCAGGTAGCATGTATTCAGTAGCAAGAAGCAGGATTTAGGAAAAGTCAGTCAGCAGAATGCTATCTAGACTGAACACAGTATAATTATAATCAATTTTTCTTGACTTTAAAATGACTCTAGTAAGCAGAATGACACTTTTTACTGTGAACAGGATGCAATTATAATTTATTTTACATACTTTTTACTTCAACTGACCTGAGTTCTATTTAAGATGAGTGTCTCTGATAATTAGGCCAATGAGAAAATACATCTATTAACCTAGACATAAAACATTAACAGTGCCTCTACAACATATAGCTAAATAGTGGTTTTTCTGGGTAGAATGTGAGCATCTCTAGCCTTCCTTGGTGGTAACATTTTCTCTAGAGACTTATAGCCAGTTTCACTTGTCACTTGTCTTCCCGTTGTTCATAGATTTGCTTGGGTGGGTGCCAGTAATGTCTCCAGTCATTGGGAATGAGGTCCACTATTGTTATTGTTTTTGGCATATCAAATACATCACAGGTAGCTTGCAGTAGTATCTAGGGTTTACATTTTTTTCCCCATTTTCACAAAACTTAGATTAACAGATTTTTAAACTTTCACCAACTCTTGATTTTCTGTAGGATTTTGTGTTCTTTTAAGTAATAGTGAACATAATTTCCTTTGCTCATTTTATTTTAAGTGCACTGCCTTTTATTTTAAGTGCATTGTAAGTGGATCATCTAGTTTTTAGATCAATTTGTATTAAGACACTCTAATTTACAACATGCGTCATAATAGACTTGTTTCAGGCATACAATGTTCCAGTACTAATCCCACTAGAAATGTGACCATCCTTCCACCAATGTCTCCGTTTTCCTCCTACCCCAGCCACCAGTTGACAGGCATTTAACAAATTTATTTCATACCGCTTGTTCCCACCCAACTTTAAGGAATAGCAAATGAAATTATTATAAAAAACATCAATAAATGTAAATATTTATGACTTGTTTCTATATGATTTTAATTCATATAAATAAGGAAATTAAAATAATTTGATATAATATGATGTAATGCCTATTCTCATTTATATAAATGACTGTTGAACTCAGGTATCTAAAGTATATTGTTGTAAGATTTATATTTACTGGATCTTATAATTATTATATCTTCCATATTTTAAGAATTAATATAGCTTATTTTTAAAATAAATATGACATTATTTTAAAATTCTGTACTAATATATTTCAGTTTACATGAAATAGGTAAAACCTAACAAAATAAAAT
Source organism: Cryptotis parvus (assembly GCA_021461705.1). NCBI lineage: Eukaryota > Metazoa > Chordata > Mammalia > Eulipotyphla > Soricidae > Cryptotis > Cryptotis parvus. The sequence continues at coordinate 40,803 of JAJIBD010009458.1, read as the reverse complement.
TTAGTGAAGTGAATAGAATTAAGAAAATTTAAAGGAGAAAATCTGAATAGCCTTATAAAAGTAATAAGTGTTTTATCCTAAGAAAGAGAATACTAGTTTTATATTGGAAAATATTGTAATATGGGTACTGCTGAAGAGTCTGCATCAATAATTAAAAGATTCAATAAAAATCTCTATGGATATAAAAAAAACTGATCAGACATAGAAGATTCAATATAAATGAGATATTAATTCATTTTTGAAGATGTATAAAATCCCTCAGCTTGAGTGGTCACCGGTAACATCTCCATATGACCTGTCTCATGCTAGTAGAGCCCAAGGGCACCTGCTTGCTCCAGGAACATAAAGAACCTCAAACCATTCCATCAGGTCATGGGAATGAGGTCTATAATTGTTACTGGTATCTAGCATATCAAATACGACACGGGTAGCTTGCTAGGCTCTTGTAGTCATCTCAAAACCCAGCATTTATTGATGAACTGCACAGCCACTTTGCGGCTGCGTGAGCCAGGCTGTAATAGGCTGGTCTGCTGGGTGGAGTTCTGACGAGGAGAGAAGTTCGGATGTGGAAAATGGAGGCCCTCATGGAGTGGGGGGTCGTCTGGCTTGTTGTGAGGCTCTGGGCGGATTAAAAAAGACTGCAGCAGGGTGGATCTCGATGAGCCGGGCTGTAATAGGCTGGTCTGCTGGGTGGAGTTCTGACGAGGGAGAAGTCCGGATGTGGAAAATGGAGGTCCTCATGGAGTGGGACGACCCCCCCACTCAGGGTGGTAGTCTTCTGGTAAATTCTAACTGTCCCATGCTGGGTGCAGTGGGTATAAAGAGGAGCTGTGCCCAATCTAGAAAACATAGAAGTCTTAGTAGATGTAGAAGTCAGAAGTTAAAAAAAAAAATCCCTCAGCAAGCTAGAGCAAATGTACCATTCTTTATCTAGTAGAGGGCATAGGTTAGATAAATAAGAAAAAAAATTAAATTTTAGTGGAAAATATGCATTTTTATGTGTATTGTAATATCTAGGTCCAGGGTTTGTCCTTTCTCATCTGTGTATTATGTTCAGAGACAAAGAATATAGTAAAACTTGTAACTTTTAATTTTGTGCTTTTGATACTTAAGAAGTTCTTCCCTACTCCCAGAATGATAGAAATAAAATTCCTACTCATCTGCCTATATTTTAATATATTTTAATACCGTATTTCTAAATTTTCCTGCAATTTTTTGACTCATATGAAATAAAGATCTCATTTATTTAGATAGTAATTTCTCATATGAGTGGTGGATTCTCTACACTATGATTTGGGGGATACCAGTACAGACTTTTTTTCTTGTATTTATAATATGTTCCACAGTTAAAGCAATTAGCCTCAAATTGTCTTTCAAATTGAAATCTTTGTTTTGCTATATATTATTACACATGATTTTTTATTTTATTATATCACCTTGGTATAAACAATTTGGTCTCCTGAGGCTCGCGCCTTGCCACGTTGGCGAATGAGCTCAAGAGTTTCTGAAGACAAGCGTCCTTTTGTGTCTTTCTCTTTCTCGGCATTCTTCGCACAATCATGGAGGTGCTGAACCAGTCGGTTGTATTCTTCATCGATGTCATCAATGATGGTATCTTCCCATGTTGCCGCAATGGTGCCAAAGAGTTCCCAGTTGGTGGTCGTTCTGGGAGTTCTCTTCTTAAACTTTGCAGCTTTTTCTCCCTGTTGCGGGAAGTAGAATTTTGCACGAAGGGAGACGGTGGTCCGATCCTGTCTGGAAACAGACAGGATCATCGTACTTGATCTTTTGCGCTTGCACCATCAGATCCTCAATATATGCTTCCAATGCCAGTGTACGTGCATTGAAAGTACAGACAGTCATTTTAGTCCTTCTTCGTTTTGGCAGTCTAGGACAGCCGTGAAATTTTATCAGGCACTGCTTGTTTGCCTTTCTTACTGCAGAAGACGGAAGGGCAGAAATACTGGAAGATGCAGCAGAAGCCGGGAAAAGTATTCGCACTGCCCGCCTGTCCTTCGCCAACTATAAGACCAAGATGACTGCCCTCCGACGCCCTGATGGATCTATCTCATCTTCCAGAAAGGCAATGGAGAAGATTATCCAGGACTTCTACTCAAATCTCTTTGATAGCCACATTCACCTGCCCACATACCAAATTCCACAGGATGGATATGTCATTCCCAACATTCTCCCTTCTGAAATCCGACATGCCATCTCGTCGGTAAAGAAGGGAACAGCACCAGGCCCAGACAAAGTCAGACCCGAACACCTGAAGAATCTGCCGTCAGTACTCATCAATACACTAGCTCGGCTCTTCACACACTACCTGTCCGAATGCAAGGTGCCCTCCCAATGGAAAACCAGCAGGACAGTTCTACTGTTCAAGAAGGGAGACATTCACGACATCGGCAACTATCACCCCATCTGCCTGCTGTCTGTCATCTACAAGCTGTTTACACGAGTCATCCTGAACAGGATTAGCAGAACACTAGATGAAGGACAACCATGCGAGCAAGCAGGCTTCCGGAAAGGATTCAGCACAATTGACCATATCCACACAGTAACCAAGCTCATTGAGGTTTGTAGGGAGTACAAGATGCCGCTCTGTCTTACGTTCATTGATTTACAGAAAGCCTTTGATTCTGTGGAGACTGAAGCAGTCATTGAAGCCCTAGTCAAACAGGGTGTTCAAACCCAATACATCAAGATCCTTCGTGAGCTGTGTTACGGATTCACCACCAGGATCTCACCATTCTACAAAGAAGTGATCATTGATGTCAAAAGAGGGGTTCGACAGGGTGATACCATCTCACCAAAACTCTTCAGTGCCACCCTCGAGAACATCATGAGACAATTAGAATGGGAAGGAATGGGAATGAAGATAGATGGTCGGCAACTACACCACCTCCGCTTCGCTGATGACATCGTTCTAATAACACCAAACATTAGCCAAGCGGCAGAAATGCTGGCTAACTTTAACCGAGAATGTGGAAAGGTAGGTCTACAGCTGAATCTGAAGAAAACTATGTTCATGAGAAATGAACTAGTTCCTAAGGCCCCATTCACTCTCAATGGAACAAACATCTCTGAATGCAGCAGTTATGTGTACCTAGGTCGAGAAGTCAACATGATGAACTACCTAAAACTTGAGCTGCGCAGGAGGAAGAGAGCGGCATGGAATACCTTCAAAGGCATTGAAGAAATAGCTAAAAGGACAAAGAACCTCCGGCTCCGGGCACATCTCTTTGACTCCACCGTTCTCCCTGCATTAACATACACCTCAGAGACCTGGGCCCTATGAAAGCAGGATGAGAATGCTATTCGGGTCTCCCAGAGAGGCATCGAAAGAGCTATGCTTGGAATATCACGCCTCACTCAAGTGAGTGAAGGAATCCGGAGTTCTGACCTCCGTCGCTATTCCAGAATCAGGGAAGCTGTCTCGTTTGCCAAGACATCGAAAATCAGATGGCCTGGACATGTAATGCAATTTGGAGACAACCGCTGGACTAGAGCTGTTACTGACTGGATCCCACGGGATGTAAAAAGATCACGTGGCCGCCCACCTACAAGATGGTCAGACTTCCTTGTTAAGACCCTGAAGGAACGGTTTGAGGCTCTTCATATTCCTGAATCAACCAGATGCCATTGGGCTACATTGGCACGTGATAGGGTCCAATGGAAATGTTACTGGCGCCCGCTCGAACAAATCGATGAATAACTGGATTCAAGTGATCAAGTGATAAACAATTACAAAGTTGTTCATACAATGTTGCAGTACCCATTCCTTCACCAGTGCACATTTCCCACCACCAAAGTCCCATGTTTCCCTCTCCCTCCCCACCCTGTCTGCCTCTGTGGCAGGTACTTTTCTTCTCTCTGTCTCTCTCTCTCTTTCTTCTTTTGCACATTGTGGTTTGCATGTATTGAAGGGATATCATACATATTCCTTTATTTATGTTCAATATTCAGTTCTAGTTTAGCAATTAACATTTCCAACTATTATTGGTAAAACTAATCCATTCTCTACCTTACCTAACTTTACTTGTGGTAGACTCCAGCACTTGACAGGTCTCCCTGAACCCTGTTTTGCCTCGCGTTGGATATTAGTCTCATAATATTTCTTTATATCCCACAGATGAGTGCAGTCATCTGTCCTTTTCCTTCTAACTAATTTCACTAAGAATGATAATCTCCATGTCCATCCATTTGTAGGCAAATTTTGTGATTTCATTTTTCTAACAGCCACATAATATTCCATTGTGTAGATGTACTACAGTTTTTTTTTTATTCACTCTTCTGTTCTCGGGCACTCAGGCTGTTTCCATATTCTGGCTTATGTGAATATTGCTGCGATGAACATAGAAGTGCAGATGGTGTTTTTGCTGTGTATTTTTTTGCTTCCCAGAGTATATTCCCAGAAGTGGTAATGCTAGGTGAAATAGGAACTGAATTTCTAGTTTTTGGAGGAATGCCCATATTGTTTTCCAGAAAGGCTGGACAAGTCAGTATTCCTGCACACAGTGAATGAAAGTCCCTTTCTCCTCACATCCACACCAGCTCTGGTTGTTTTTTCTCTTTTGGATGTGGGCTAGTCTCTTACAGGTGAATTTAATATTAAATTATTAACCCTCACAACTAATTTTGGTTGGAATAGTTTCTAACGTAAAGCATAAAGATAAATTTGAGGGGAAATTACAGCTTTATAAACCTTAATCTTTCCATCCATGAACATTGTATTTTTTTCTTTTTACTTCTTCAGGATCTAATAAGTTAATAATAATTGACAATTTTATCCATTTATAACATTAATTGTTAAGAGTCATTCCTGGCCACTTTTTACCTTTTCTTATTCTTAATATGAATTTGTAAACACATATTCTATTCATATGTTTTCTAAGTAATTACTTCAATTTTGTATATAAAATAATACTCTTACTTTTTATATTCTATCTTGAGAAAAAGCTTCTAAGGTGAAATTGCAATATTTGTTAATGCAATATGGTCTAAATATAAATTTTGTATTTATGTTTATTCATTTAATTATGGCTGTCTAGTAATTAGTTAATTGTTGCCACATAGGAACACTAACTAAAACACTACTGATCTTTAGCTTTAACATATTACATTGCATTAGACCCATTGGTAGACTTAATGCCCCCATCTAGTGGCAGTCTGATGTTCTAAGTTGATTGGAAAAATACTTTGTGTTTTCCATGGATAGCAATGTGTGTGTGCATGTGTGTTTTAAGTTGAAACAACAATAACAACAAAACCTAGAAAGCAATCGGTAGTATCCTAGTAGGAAAAGTTAAGAAATAGCAAGTTTTCTTTTGACACATAAAATTAATTATGCTTCTACTCTAAGTGGTAAATATTTCAAAATTAGGATTGAGGCATGCTTACAGAAAAAGTGATGTTCCGCCTCCCATGCCCAAGCAAATTACATTTAATTTTAAGGATTATTATTCAGGGAATCATCATAGGAAATGTTCATGCAATGTTTTTAAAACATTAATCTCAGTTGATCAGAGTCTATCTGATGACTTATGTAACATGATCTTTGAATCCATGCGTATTACTTTAAAGGTTTGGATTGTTTAAACCTATATTATATAGTTTACTAACTGGAATTTTTTGAATGGGGAAATAATTTATGCATAATTTTACTTAATTTCAAAAAAGAATTTGGACACTTGGAAAAATAATCATTTAACTCTAAAATAAAAGTGGTTCTCAGAGTTTGGTGTGGGTGGCAAGGAATGTAGGGATGTATGATCATTGGTACCTCATGTAAGATAAATAGTATTTCACATGGACGCTAATGCTTCTGCGCAGTTTTGAATTTTGGGATATGGGTGGGGGTGGTTCCGTGGGCAGCGCAACAAAGTTCACACACTTGATTAGGGAGGCGTGGAGACCATTGCTGGAGCTGGAAGGGAGGGGGGAGGTCCCTTGGAGGGTCTGGGGCTCTGGGTGCTTCTGCCCCCTTTGTTTATGGTCCCAGGCCTTTCGTTGGGGATGGGTGGTTCCGCAGGTATAGAACTGAGCATTGAAAGTAGGAAAAATATATACATGATAACCTCTAAATGTATGTATTGCAAGCCACAATGTGTAAGAGAAGGGAGAGATAGAGAAGAGAGAGAGAGAGACAGACAGACAGAAGTTAAAATTGCCTTCCATAGACACAGGCTGGGGAGGGGGGGGGAAAGTCAGGGGACATTGGTGGTGGGAAATGGGCACTGGTGGAGGGATAGGTGTTGGAACACTGTATGACTGAAACCCAAATATGTTCATATATTTTTTGTAACTGTTTATCTCATGGTGGTATAATTAAAAAATTTAAAAAACAAGTGGTCTTAAAAATGCAAATGTGTACAACTAGGTTTTTAAAATATAAGATTAAAATATGTACAGAGGCTTAATTTTAAAGTGGGAGAGTTTTATAATACCATCTAGAACCTCCAAAAGTAAAGATGCTGCAGAAATGAACCACAGGTCAGACACTTGCCTTCACATAGAGGACCCTGGACTAGATCCTCAACACCATTTATGGCACCCTGAATGCACATTTATGGCTTTGCTAGGAGTGATCTCTGAGTGAAAATCTAGGAGTAAGCTTTGGACAATGCCTGGTGTGATCCAACCACAAAAAGAAAGGATGAAAGGACAAAAGGTAGAAAGCAAAAGGAAGGAGAGAAAAGAAGAGAAAGGAGTTTTTATAGAAGAATAGAAAGCTAAATTAATAAACTATTATCTTTAGTGAAATTAAAGTATGCTAGTATTTAGTGTTACCATAGGTTAAGAAATAAGACATCAAGAACAAACTTATTGGGGCAACCCCAGAGGGGGACAGGTTAGTCCTAGTCCATTCAACAGAGCTGCAGGAGCCGAAAACCTCCACAGCCTACAATCACCACCTTATTCAAGGCCAGACCCTACTGGTCAGATGAACACCACTCAGAAATTAATCTGTTGAAAAACTCAGGTTTGTGGATTTTGTGACTAAAATTTCCAGGCTTTCATGGAGCTGGGGATGGGCTACCTCTCCTCATCTCTTTGTTCTTCTGGAAGACCCAGCAGTCATGCCATGCCCCAAACCACCCCCCAGTTAAAATTTTAACTACAACTTTATCACCCCGTTAAAAATTGTGGACTTCCTGAAGTGATATCTCAAATTCTACTATACTGATATTGCTAGTAACATACCACATTTAATGGATATAAAGTAGAAGACAACCAATAACAAAATGTATACTTACAATGCCTATACTGTAACAATATATCAATAATTTCTTATACCAGATATAAGGGCTTAATGGCTCAATGACTCCCAGGTGAGACTGAATAATCTTCACTAACTTTCTTCTAAGAAAACATTTTCTTGATAATTTTTATCAAATTATCTATATCAAACAATATAAAAGAAATTATTGAGGGTCTGTTATTAGGGCCAGGATTAAGCAGTGGTTGTGAAAATTGATATAATGGTGGTGAGAAGTTGCAATGGTGGTAGAACTGGGGTTGAATATTGAATGTCTGTAACAAATTAACACAAACAACTCAGTTTAATAGAGTAGCAGCCCACTGAGTTCAATAAGTGAAAGCAATAGCACAGCCCAATTTGCATATAACCGCTCAGTGAAGCCAACAACTTTATCAACACTAATTCCAGATACATGTTGTAATAAGCAATATAAAGTAAAGGGCGCATTTTTGTTGGGGTTGGTGTTTAAATATTAAATACCTGAAACATCCATATTGTGAACAACTTTGTAAATCACTGTGTTTAAATAAAGTTTAAGAATAAGAAGAAACATATTTTGCTAGTCAAGATAAACTAACTTTTTTTGGTCTCTGTTAACTTTATTTATTTGAGGTGTGGTTTATTTATTTTTTAATATATTTTATTACACCACCATGAGATAAACAATTACAAGAATGCTCATGTTTGGGTTTCAGCCATACTGTGTTCCAGCTTTTGAGAGGGAAATTTGACAGTACTATTAAAATCCTTAAAAGATATGCATATCTTTTACCTCTGAATTTTTAATATTCAGAATAATTATAGATATGCATCAAGGGTTACACATGATGAACTTTCAGTACCTGTATTGCAATCCATAATGCCCAAAAGGGAAAGAGAGAGAGAGAGAGAGAGAGAGAGAGAGAGAGTCAGCCATAGAGGCAGGCTGAGATGGGTAGATAGGTGGCAGATGGGTGGCAAGGAGTAAACTAAGAACGTTGATGGTGAAAATGCACACTGGTGAAGGTATGGGTGTGAGGACATTGTATGACTGAAATCATGAAAAAAAATCCAGCAAAACATAAAATCATGAAAAATTTGTAACTGTGTATCTCATGATGAGTCAATAATAGATAAAACAAAGTAAGACAATACAGCACTATATAAAACATTTACAACTAGAAAAATACAAATATTCATCAGTATTATATACTTACAGTAGAATTCAATTATTAACCCTAATGTTACAGAATATTTGAAAACATTTCAAATATTTTTACATACTTGGATTATATAATTACACAAATAATTAAAAAGATAGTCTCAGAATAACAATAAATTAAAGGCATAGAATCAGTATAAACGATTATGTTTTCTTTTCATTCAAAAAATTTCTTTTGGATTTTATGCATCACTATCACTATCTTCCCGTTCATCATCAATTTGCTCGAGCGGGATCCAGTAACATCTCGATATGTCCTGTTTCATGCTAGTAGAGCCCAAGGGCATCTGCTCGCTCCAGGAACATAAAGACCCTCAAACCATTATATTAGGTCATGGGAATGACCTAACATAATTGTTACTGGTATTTGGCATATCAAATACGACGACACGGGCAGCTTGCCAGGCTTGCCGTGTGGGTGTCATACTCTTGTAGTCACCTCTAAATACAGCATTTATTGATGAGCTGGGCTGCAGTAGGCTCTTCTGCTGGGTGGAGTTCTGATGAGAGGGAGGTCCAGATGTGGAAAATGGCAGCCCTCATGGAGTGAGGGGGTCGTCTGGCTTGTTGCGAAGCTCTGCTGGGGTGGTGGGCCAGGGCTAGAACCCGCCATCCCTCCCGGGTGCCTCATGAGCGGCTGGGCACAGGGAGAGCTGGTAGCTCTGCCCCATGTCTCTGAGTCTCTGGATCAGCATACCTGGGCCGGATTAAAAAAAAAAAAACTGCTGCAGGGTGGGTGTCGATGATCTGGGCTGTGATAGGCTCTTCTGCTGGATGGAGTTCTGACGAGCAGGAGGTCTGGATGTGGAAAATGTCGGCCCTCATGGAGTGGGGGAGTCATCAGGCTTGTTGTGAGGCTCTGCTGGGGTGACGGGCCAGGGCTAGAACCTACCATCCCTCCCGGGTGCCTCGTGTGCTATTAATACTATGAGCTTTTTTTCCTGGAAAGAATTGCCTACACTAAACTAAAAGTTTATACTAAAAAAAGTTTAGTGTAGGCAGTTCACCCAGGACCGGAGAGGCACTCAGGTGAGCTGCCATCCTCACCCCAGACATGCACCAAACTCTGAGACAGGCCCTCCAGGGCCTGGAAATTTGAGCTACATGACAGGAAACAAAGCAAGACTCAGTGCATAGAAACAAAAGCAAGACTTATGCATAGAATAGAGTTTAAGAACTGAGGAGAAGGCTCCCAGGGCCTACTGGATCTCTGGTACTGAGTGGTCAGCTGAACCCCTCTGGGAAGGATCCTCCAGCTATACCGCAGGTCTCCCTGAGAGCTGTTGAGTGTGATCCAAAATGAAAACACAATCAAAATACTCAGAATGAATTATATTCTAAACTGTGATGTTAAGGGCTGAAGTGTGTATTCTTAATGAGTCCATATATTGGAATCTGACTCTTCAATGTGGTATTTCGAGAGGGGGCATGTTTGCGAGGGAGGGGAGTTAGGGTGGGGGGTAATGCCTCTTGAGGAAAGTGGTACCCTTGCATAGAGACCGCAGAGCTTGCCCCTGTCTTTGGGAAGGCACAGTGAGAGCAGCCACTCCAAAGTTGGGGGAGGGCCTTAGAGGTGGGGTTGCCGCAGGGGATTCATCTCAAGATGATGAGCGCACTTCCAGTCTCAGGAGCTGTAGGAAAATTAGTGTCTGCTGTTTAAATTACTCAGTTTGGAGATTTTAATACACATAGGGTGATAAAATTTCTTTTCCCTCCACACTTATGTTTATTTATGAATTGCCTGCAGTACATATACTATATTTGTAATTTTAACATATCATAAAATCTATTCAATATTTTTGAGATTTGCAATGTGTACAGGCGATTCAGCTAGAAACCCATCAATGGGGAAATCCCTACTTCACTGATTCGAACTTAGGTTGTGATTTTCTTGGCATATCTTTATTAATTCTCTCCATATAAAAACTTTATTTTGAGCCTACAGTTAGATCTAACAAAACATTGAATTCTTAGCACTATAATGTGTCAGAAATGGATAGTTTCTAAATATCCCTGAAAACCAAGGTTTTTTCCTTCCCCATCTAACTATTTTACAGTTAATGCTTGGCAGCATGGACCACTTTAATCATATTTCTAATTAGGGTGAATAATTAGCATTCTGCCTTAGGATTTCATGCCCAATAATTGCAAAATTAATGTTTTCTTGCATTGTAGAGCATTTCTAATTATCATCAATTCTACTTCCCCTCCTATCCTATCAAATCTCTAAGATATAATTTTCTCATTTTTCTTTTGTTACAACTCTACCTGACCATAAACCAGAGGTCAAGTCATGGGTTCCTCTGTGGCAACATGTGATATCTAGTAAGTCTGTCCATATATGCATGTTATGAGCAAATTTTTTTCTCATTCAAAAATTCCTGGCTGACACAGTAGATATGCTAGTCAGGAAAGGAGTGGTGGAAGCAGGACTAGTGTTTTGAAAAGGGGAGTTTTCTTTTCTATCTTTATATCTATCTATATACCTATATATATACATATATATATTAATAAATAAATATCTTAAATTGAATCACTGTGAAATATAGTTATAAAGTTGCTCATGATTGAGCTTCAGTCACACAATACTCCAATATCCATCTCTTCACCAGTGCACATTTCCCACCATCAATGTCCCCAGTTTTCTTCCTGTGATTCCCCCCTCTCACCCCTGCTCCTTCAGCCTGCCTCTGTGGTAGATACTTCTCTCTATATTTCTCTCTTTCTCTGTCTCTCTTTCTCTCTCTCTTATCTCTCTGGAGAGTTACCATTGTGACAGAAATGTCTTAATGCTGTGATCTGAAGAATTTAGAGTTCATCTTTGAGGGGATGAACTGGGAAATACAGTTGAGTGTTGAATAATTCCAAGACTTGATGCATTAATTCTTGTCTGAATAGATAATCTGGGTGTAACTTTTTTATTTTGTGTATATGTTTCTCCTAATCAGTGCTCAGGAAGCTCAGAACCCCCTCCCTGAGATTCTTGACCTCTGGACAAGTGGCTCAATGTAAGGACTTGAAGGTGCTATTTGGATCCTTAGGTATAGAGGATTACCTGGGTCACACTGGTACAGAAGTCCTAGTCCCACATTTCCTTGGTGCTCAGAGACCTGATCATAATATTGTTTGTTCTTGTGGAGGCAGTTCTTGGTGGTGCTCTGCCTGACAGATGTTGGAGCCACCAGATGCTAAGATCTTCAACAAAATACTAGCAAACAGAATCCAAAGACTCATAAAAAGATCATACATTATGACCAAGTAGGATTCATCCCTGGAATGCAAGGATGGTTCAACATTCGCAAATCAATCAACATAATACATCACATCAATAAGAGAAAAAATAAAAACCATATGGTCCTATCGATAGATGCAGAAAAAGCATTTGACAAGATCCAGTACCCATTCATGATTAAAACCCTCCAGAAAATGGGAATTGAAGGAAGCTTCCTCAAGATAGTCAAAGCCATCTACCAAAAGCCCACAGTGAGTATCATTCTCAATGGGGAAAAATTGAAAGCCTTCCCCTTAAGATCAGGAACACGACAAGGTTGCCCTCTCTCACCTCTTTTATTCAATCTAGTACTGGAAGTACTTGCCATAGCAATCAGAGAAGAAAAGGACATTAAGGGCACCCAGATAGGCAAGGAAGAAATCAAGCTATCATTATTTGCAGATGACATGATATTATACCTAGAGAACCCTAAACTCTCGACCCCAAAACTCTTAGAAACAATAGATATGTACAGCAGAGTGGCAGGGTACAAAATCAATACCCAAAAGTCGGTGGCTTTCCTATACACAAATAACGAAAAAGAAGAAAGGGGTATTAAGAAATCGATTCCATTCACAATTGTGCCACAGAAAATCAAATGCCTAGGAATCAGCTTAACCAAGTGTGTAAAGGACCTATACAAAGAGAACTACAAGACACTGCTTCAAGAAATAAAAGAGGACACGAGGAAATGGAAACACATTCCCTGCTCATGGTTGGGGAGAATTAACATTGTCAAGATGGTAATACTCCCTAGGATTTGTACAGATTCAATGCAGTTCCTATAACGATAGCCATGACATTCTTTAAAGAAATTGACCAAACACTCCTGAAATTCGTATGGAATAATAAACCCCACCAAAGTTTCTTTATCCAGTCATCAGTTCTCAGGCATACTGGTTTTTCCAGGTTCTGACTATTGTGAATAGTGCTGCTATGAAAACAAAAGTGTGGATGATGTTTCCACTGTGTGTTTTTGGCTTCCCAGGGTGTATACCCCAGAGTGGTATGGCTGTTCAGAAGGTAGGTCAATATCTAGTCTGTGAAGGATAGAGAGAGACATAGAATGACTGCATTTATTTGCATGACATAAATATATCAGGTGGTCTTACCAAAAGTGGAAATTACCACAAACATGTGGGAGTAGGAGTTTAGGGAAGACAGAGAAGGGAACATGAGTAAATAAAGGTCAAAAGTGCTAATACCAACCTAGAACTGAGCATTAAATACAGGCAAAAAATGCACATGAAGGTTTCTAAATGAATGTAGTTCAACCCACAATGTATAAGAGAAGGAAGAGAGAGAGAGAGAGAGAGAGAGAGAGAGAGAGAGAGAGAGAGAGAGAAAAGAGATAAAGGACCTGCCATTTAGGCAGGCTATGGGACGGGGAGGGAATTGGGGACATTGGTGGTGGGAAATAGGCACTGGTGGAGGGCAGGGGGCTGGAACACTATGTGACTGAAACCTCTAAACATGAGCAATGTTGTAATCTCACGGTGGTATAATAAAATGTCTAATAAAAAATAAAATAATGAATTATTATTGTTTAGTCACATATTTACTTTATCAATGAGTTGCCTCACCTCACCACCATCAAAGTGTCCATGACCTGCCAACAATGTCTTTTTTGTTATAATTAATTCATTTCATTGTGAAATTTCATTCATCTTCGTTTTCCCATGGCCAGAGACATGCTAACTTATTTATTAGCCATTCTCGATTCTATAATTAGGACCAAGAATTATCATCATTTGTTACTACAACTTCTTTGTTTTATTTCTCTACATACTACATAAGATTGTGATTATCCAATATTTTCTTTCTCTTCTGACTTCGGTGATGAAACTTACCGAAACTCTTCAGTGCCACCCCGAGAACATCATGAGACAATGAGAATGCAAAGGAATGGAGTGAAGATAGATGGTTGGCACCTACACCACCTACACTTCACTGATGACATTGTACTAATAACACCAAACATTATCCAAGTGGCAGAAATGCTGACTGACTTCAATCAAGAATGTGGAAAGATAGGTCTACAGTTGAGTCTCAACAATGAAAAATCAAAAATGAAAAATGAACTAGTTCTAGAGGCCCACTCACTCTCAACGGGACAAACATCTCTGAATGCAGCAGCTATTTGTACCTAGGTTGAGAAACAAGATGAATGACCTAAAACCTGAGCTGTGCAGGAGGAAGAGAGTGGCATGGAACGCCTTCAAGAGCATTGAAGAAATAGCTAAAAGGATAAAGAACCTCCAGCTCCAGATACATCTCTTCGACTCCACCATTCTCCCTGCATTAACATACCCCTCAGAGACCTGGGCCCTATGAAAGCAGAATGAGAACGCTATTCGGGCCTCCCAAAGAGGAATCGAAAGAGCCATGCTTGGAATATCACGCCTCACTCAAGTGGGAGAAGAAATTTGGAGTTCTGACCTCCATTGATGATCCAGAGTCAGGGACGCTGTCTCCTTTGCCAAGGCATCAAAAATCAGATGGGCTGGACATGTAATGCAATTTGGAGATGATCACTGGACTAGAGCCATTACCGACTGGATCCCACTGGATGTCAAAAGATCCGTGGCCTCCCACCTACAAGATGGTCAGACTTCTTCGTAAAGACCCTGAACAAACAGTTTGAGGCTCTTCATATTCCTGAAGCAAGCAAATGCCATTGGGCTACACTGGCATGTGATAGGGTCAAATGGAAATGTTACTGGCACCCACTTGAGCAAATTGACGAATAACAAAATGTCAAGTGATCAAGTGATCTGACTTACTTCACTTACATGATAATCTTCAGTTTATTCCAATTTCAGCAAACCGTGTGATTTCATCTTTTCATGGCTGTTTAGTATTCAGTGTGTACTACAACTTCTTTATTCATTCATCTCTTGTTGGATATTTGGACTGTTTCCATATCCTGGCTATGCTACTCAGTACAACAATAAGCATGGTAGTGCATGTATCTTTTTGAATTAATGTTTATGTGTTTGGTTGGTAGATGTCAAGAAATGAAATTGCTAGGTCATATGTAAATTCAATTCATAAGTTTTTTGAAACACGTCTTTTATGAACTCCTAGCATTGTGATAATTTCACACAATTTATGTCTTACCTTTCCAAAGTGGAACTCAGAAAAGTTGACTCCTTGCATGTAATTGGATGCTCCATGCGTGGTAAAACTGGAGGGAAGAGATAAACATACTGGTATACCTTGTTATGCCCAACTTTGCAACATGTTGGAGATATCTCATCCTTGGGCTGAATGGAGTGGTAGTGATTTGGGAATATAGTCTTGTGAAAGTGTCACAAGCAAGTAGTGATTTTATTAGAAATGGTTAACCATTTTTCATGGATTTCAAATCTGTGGTCAGGTCAGATTGTAGATACTTGATTTTACCTGTTTTTGTGTGGACTAATATATTTTTGTTAATTTATATTTTGTTCAAATAATTTGCTCATGCAGATTTTGTATAATTTACATAGCTATTAAGCACTTTGTGTGTAATTAATATATTGGTATCTCTCTATAGAGAGATCTATGCATCACTGTCACTGTATCACTGTCTTCCCATTGTTCATCGATTTGCTCCAGTGGGCTCTAGTAACTTCTCCATAAGTCCTATCACAAGCAAGTGTAACCTAAGGGCATCTGCTTGCTCCATGGTCAGGAAGAGCCAAAAACATTCTTCAGGTCATGGAACTGAGGTCCATAATTGTTACTAGTTTTTGGCATAACAAGTAAATAAAACACGAGTAGCTTGCCAGGCTCTGCCGTGAAGGTGATATAGTCTCAGTAGACGGCTCTCATCTCAAGCATTTGCTGATTAAATTTAAAGGGGAAAGATCAAGTTTTCTCTTGGATGGAGCTCTGAGGAACTGTGGAGTCTGGATGTTGAGAATGACTGACTGCATGATGTGTGGTTTGCTTTGGCTTCTTGCTAGGCTTACTGGTATCAGTTAGAACTGTTGCAGGTGGACCCCACGGGTGACTTATGTGAGGCAGGAAAGGGAGAGAGATGGTAGCTTTCTCCCCCAGCCGCCTCTGCCACTCGGGACCTGCTGGGCAGGCTAAGGACTGATAAAGTCTGCGATGAGCCACTGCATGGCGTGGGCCTGAGCCTCACTAGACCCACAAGGTGGCCGTCAAGCCACACTTGATGCCCGCTTGATCTCTAGGCACAGGGAGTTGATCCCCCACCACCCGAGGTTTCTCGGAGAGCCACGGATTCAGGCTAGAGTGGGGAATTGCTCTATTTGCAGGTAAGGAAAGTCAGTCCTAGGCCTTACCCAGGTCTGCCTTAGGGTTCTTGTCTTCCTTGCAGAAAAAAAAATTTTCAGGAGTCGACGAGCAGTGACGTAAAATAGATTTTATTGAGGAGATTTTTGGAGAAGGAAGGGGGAGAGAGAGTAAGAGAGTGACACACTCAAGAGAGAATGCGGGCTACTCCAAAGAGCAAGTAAGAGAGAGTACACATCTCAAGAGAGGAGATGCGGGCAACACACATGCTGAGGCACCACATGTGCTCGGCCACATGGGCTCAGGCAGCATGTGTGTCCTTGCAGCATGTGTGCACAGGCAACATGTGTGCCCAGGCAGCATGTGTGCACAGGCAACATATGTGCCCAGGCAGCATGTACACCCCGTCCCTCTGGTCAGGACGACTTTTATAGATTTCTCCCCAAGGTACTCCCATATTGGGCGTCAACCTCGGTTACTAGGGTCGTTGCCAATGGGAGTAGACTTTGGGAGTGGTCTTCTTTGACTGGAATGATTTGGAGTCTTTGAGCTGGGTTCTGGGTGGGAAGGCTTGAAAGAGTTGGCCACCCGATGGGGTGACTGACTGGGAGCCTCGGGAACGCCACACCTATCAAGGAAAACTCTGAGAGACCGGGTCCTAGGCAAGAGCAAGGGTTTTATTAATAAGCGAATATACTTGGGCCCATAGCATGACCCCAAGCGGTCAGCGGCTAAGAGCCCCGAGCCCTTCCAGGGAGGATCTTTTAAGAGATAATTTCTGCTGCTACAGAAAAGCCGCGCATAACCATCCAATAGATTTAAAATATTACATCAAGGTCTGCGTGCAGGCAGCCAATCACTTTGTACCAGGTAACCATCACCTTCCAATCAGATCATACTTAATACTTCTTTCTATATTTGGTGTGGCTAGACACACGTGTGGGATCATGGGGCAGTAACGGCTATGGGTACGTTCAGGAATGCAATTAAGGCAATTCAGGCCAGATAGTAGGTTCTGGGAGGGGGTCTCATAACCTCTAACAGGAATTTGTTCTGGGCCTTTTGTAGATAACAAAAAGGTTACTTCAAGATGAAAAGGACACTTAGGCCCTAAATTGGTAACTTTCCATGAGTAGGCCTGCCCTGGTTGGGAAACAGGGGGGGGGGGGGGTGGGGGGGGGGGGGGGGGAGGGGTTCTGCCTTCTTTCAGGCTGATTCACTTCCCTCAGGAGATTTAATCAGCTAAAGCTATTAGAAGGGCCTGTGGCCTAGGGCTTCACACATTCCCCCTGGCCTTCCCTTCCCTCAGGATCTGTTGTTGATAGTGGCCTTATCAAGTCTGGTTCCTTGTGACAATAGGTGTGACTCTGGATCACTGAAGGACCAGTTTTATTTCTTCTTCAGGAATTTTTATTGCCATGTGGAGCCCCACTGTCTGCCTGCCTACAACAGAACCTGTCTAGAACTGTATACAATGTATAAATGTGAAAGATCTTGGGAAGGACCTTATCCTAAAATCAGCATTCTCTAAGAATATGGTGGTTTTGTGGCCACGTGCCAAGGGAGCTGTGGGTCTGGCTTGTGTGGCTCTCTCTCTTCTGGGGCAACTGGCATGGAGGCGGAGGAAAGGGCAGGGCCCAAAACTCCACTCCCAGTCTGGCCAGTGTGGTCTCCCCCCCCACACACACACACATGAGAGCAAACCCTTGGAGCAATGTTGGACTAGGCCAGGGGCTGGCAAAGCCCCTTACTGGGAGGTCAGCTCTATGGGTTGTTTCCATGTGGGGCCGGCTGAGCAGCGCAGCTGTGTGATCTATGTATATACATACATTATTCCAGTCGCCATACTCTTTTCTCCCCTCCTCAAGTGCAATAAAGCAAACCTCCCCACACCAAAAGAAAAACCCAACATTTGTAAAACTTTACTGCTCATTGTTTAATTACTATCAAACCTGACAATACTTACAGATGTTAGCAAATTAAAAATGCAAATGATCACAACTTAATTTTTTGTAGCTTTGGCTAAAATAAGAAATTTCTGTCTAAAGTACTGCCTCTCTGCAGTAATCAGCAAAAATTCATTTGTCCTCTTCTCCTGATTTCACAAATAACTTGAGGATTCAGACAGAACTTGTGAAGTTGACAACTTCCTCATTAACACATGATGCAGGAATGTCCTGTTGGGTTGGAGGCGCAGAGATGAGACACCAGGAACACTATGTATATCCATTAATATTTTTAATGATCACCAGACGGAGGGGCAGCAGTTCTCATCTTGGCAGTTGACTAACCGCAGCTAACTGACATTAGCTGACTGACCTGAGCTCACTGACCTGAGCTCCCTCATTTGAACTAACTCATTTGACTGACTTGAACTGCCTGACCACCTCCCACCAAGACCCCAACTCTCTTCTCCCATCTCAGAGGGCAATGCAGCTTAAAGTTTGCATGATTTACATTACAAAGACAGTTCTTATTCATTGAATAGGACTTAGGAATAATAAGAAGGAGACAACCAGGAACCAAAAACCTGCAGGTGGTGCTATCTAGGTAAGATGAGATGAACTAAAGAATGCATTACAGTTGCTAATGTAGCCTTCCGGACTAGTCCATGATGGCAAGGACGTGTCAGACAGAAGAACAAGAAAAACCTGTTTTTTGCCTAACTTTAAGCATAATCCATTAGATTCCATCTTGGGCTAGTTATAGCCAACAGGGAAATGTGCAGAGAAATGACCTAGGATAGCCTTGTCTGGGTACCTGCAGCTTTGATTAACAGTCTCACTAGGGATTTCTTCATACTAACTCTATTGGGAGACAGTCTGCCAGAAGTCCCTGTGTATCTGTTAACAGGCAGTATCCATCAGACCTTCCTTTGCATATCCTTAGATCTACCTTCTGCCAACAACACATGTTTGATATTCGATAAACTTCTATTCATTTCTGGGTGCTTTACCACTTATTTTCCTCATGTGCAAACACCCTACAATTCTACTTCGTATTGCATGCACCATCAAGAAAAACATAGGACTCAGTCCACAAATATCTTTAATGTGAACATAGGTGCTCTGATAGCACATATTTTTATTAGTTCTTCTGGGAAGCACTATGAAACCAGGAAGAAGGAAGAAAATAAGGGAAGAATCTACAAAATAAACTTCCACAGGGTATAACTGGACACGGGGCCACTAACAACCAGTAATAAATGAACATTAAATGAGGCTTACGTGACTCAAATGATAATTTTTGTTTTCCATTTTTATTGAGATATCCATGACAGAAAACACTGTGTAAGTGTAAGATGATTATTTGATATACATTGTTTTTCATTTGCTTTGTGCCACACGTGGTTTCCCATTTAATGCTAGGGACTGAATCCAAGGCTCGCTCATGTAAAGCATTAACTCCAGGCCTTTGAGATATTGCCCCTGCCCTGATGTACATGTATTGTGAAATGCAAAGTCAGAAGTTAAAGAGAATGTAAATACATAATAAATATTTCATCATATGCCAGAAAGCTAATATCTCAAAAAGTAACTTGTATTTTCCACTTGATGGAACACACAATGCCACCATAAGACTTATATTTTATGAAGCTATTATTAGCTAAAATTTATTGAACATTTAGTATAGACCAGAATTAAGACAGAAACTCACATTACTTCTGACAGCATTAGGCAAATATTGTTAGTCCTGTTTTAGAAACAAAGCATTTCTCAGAGATATTAATTGTCCAAGATACTAAGTGATAAAGGTAGAAACTGTCCCCAGGTCTGGAGACAGAAAGTTACCTAACTTCCTATGCTTTATAAACTCTCTGCAACATAGTGAGTCATTTCCTGTGTTTTCATATTAAATGAAAAGAGTAGAAAAGTGTATGCATATAATGATATAAAACTTTATACACATTAAGACAAAAGTTGGGAAGGCAATGCATCTCATGTGCCATTTGCTTTCACAACATAATACTTCTAGGAGAATATTTTAAGAGATAAGAGAATCCTTAAAGCAATATACCTATATGTAGATCCATCTATTCATCCATCTATCTATCCATCTATCTATCCATCATCTATCTATCTATCTATCTATCTATCTATCTATCTATCTATCTATCTATCTATCTATCTATCTATCTATCTATCTATCTATCTATCTATCTATCTATCTATCTATCTATCTATCTGTCTGTCTGTCTGTCTGTCTGTCTGTCTGTCTGTCTGTCTGTCTGTCTGTCTGTCTGTCTGTCTGTCTGTCTGTCTGTCTGTCTGTCTGTCTATCATCTATCGATCTCTCTAGCTCTCTTTCTCTATCTCTATCTCTATCTCTCTATCTCTATCTCCATCGATTCATCCATCCATCCACTGATCATCCATCCATCCATCCATCCAGTTTATATACACAATATTTTTAAATAAAAATAAAATTTAATGAAAAGCCAGTTTTATATCATACTTCTGTGTAGGAGTTCACTTTTTTTCACTTTTCTTCCCATTGTTCATTGTTTTGTTTGAGCAGACACCAGTAACATTTGTCCCTGTCACTTGCTAGTATAGCCCTAGAGAATCTGCTCGCTCCAGGAACATGAAGAACCTCAAACCATTTGCTCAGGTCATTGGAATGAGGTCTATCATCATTACTGTTCTTGGCATATTGAATACAACATGGGTAGCTTGCCAGGCTCTGCTGTGTGGATGGGATACAATGATCTGCCAGCCGCAAAGCAGCCGGGTGCAATAGGGATAGCCAGTAGCAGCTCTGCCCCTTATATATGTGTCTCTGGTTCAGTATCCCTGGGCTTGAAATACACTTCTCTATCGGGTGGGACTCTGACAAGCTGGGCTTGAGATCAGCTTTTTTCTTAGTTGGAACTCTGACAAGCTGTGGAGTCCGGATGTTGAAAAATGGCTGCCACCATGGTGCAGAGGTTTCTCTGACTTCTTCTGAGGCTCTAATGGGATGGCAGGCCAGGGTCACAACTCACTCTCCCTCCCAGATGCCAAAAGGAGTTGATCTACAAAAATATAAAGAATTCAAATAACAAATATCAATCAAAATAGTTCACAAAGATTAAATTAAAGTGTTTAGAGTCTGAATAACACTTCTCCAAAACACATATCTTTTATTGTTAAGAGAATGTAATCAAAACAACTATTAGATATTATCTCACATATTTGTGAATGATTTGTTAAAATTATAAGTAAGTATACACAATAATTTTAATAGGGCAAGAAATTTAAGTTAGAAAACAAGACTTATTTAGTAAATGTACAGAATATGTAAGATCAGGAATCATAGATTCCAATTTCTATGCTAGGTACAAGTATCTTTATATTTTTATTTCACAGTGCATAAACAACACTTCAAGAGAAGCCAGAAGCAACTGCATAGGGAAGCAGAGACTCATATTTCAATCCCTGAGAAGTGCTGAACTAGTAAAACTAGAGGAAGCCAAGGTCAGTCCCTCCCTTTTGCCTCCACGGAAACTGTAGGCTCTACCCTGAGCTAAAACCACATTTGAATCACGAGTCCATTAGGTCACTTTGCAAACAGCGTTGGAAAGGCACAATGTCTTGTTGACAGTTGTGAATATGCAGGAAGCTAAGATCATAGGGACGACTCCTTTAACTGTTGAGAAATCATTGGCATTTTCTTTAGCTGAGATTTGGCAGTCTTCCACTCACAGCTGAAGAACTCAGACCTTCTCACAGGGGCAGCAGCTTATACTCTGTTGTTCTCAAAGAGAAAACAAAGAAAAGAGAGAAACACAGATTGAGTGTAAATATAGCATGAGTAAAGGATGGATGCAGGATCAGAGGAAGTTCCCTGTGGGGAGCTACTGAAGTTAAGCCTTGAGGAAGGGTACTTGGGACTGTGCATCTGAATGGGCTGAGAATCAAGGCGATAAACGAAAGTATGACCGAAAGCTCAAGGCAAGTGCCCTCTGAAGCTACCTCTGTTGATCATGACCATGCTGCATAATAACTGCACCGCATTTTAATCAGATGCAGTTTCTCCAAAACTAGGATTCTATATGGGATGACCTAGTGAGCTATAGGTATAGACCTTTTAGTATAGAAACTGATGCTCTTCAAAAACATAAACTGGAGGGTGGAGATGAATATGAAGGTATACCTCGGTAGAGATAAATATGAAGGTATACCTCAGTGAGATAAGTATGAAGTTATTACCTGGTTATGCCCAACTTTCTGATGTGTTGTAGAGATCTCATCCTTGGGCTGAGGGTAGTGGTAGTGTTTCTGGAATATAGCTATAGATGAGCGAGACCTTCACAAAGCACTGGCAGACGAGCAGAAAGGAAGAACAGGACTCATAAATCTGACTCTGTAACTCAACAGTTATTTGTTAATAGATTAGTTCATGGCACTCAAGTTCTCCTTTATGAGCATCTTAACAAGAGACCTCTGGATCTTGTAATTCTTGGGGTGTCATTTTTCTGAGTTTCTTTTAATTTTTATGGCAATTGATCAGGAAGATCTTTCTCGTGGCCAGCAAGCTGGTGGCTGTTTTGAACTTACAGTTTGTAATGGACACTTCTAACCCCTAATGCTGGTTCCTCTCACACGACAGATGAGTGGTGGGCATGGTTTTCCCAGGACAGTCACTAATATGACTGCCAGATGATTTCCCCACCATACCCCATAAGAAATTACAAATGAGCCTGAACTGGCACCAGGGCAGCCTGGCCATCACAATTACATAGGCCAATAGTTTATTAGCTCCTACTCCAATCAACATCCCCCCAAACCACAAATATAATGGTGAGCACAAGAAATAATATAATCCTAATCAAAAGTAATTCCAGTTAAAAAAACATATTCTCTGAGTCAGCACAAGAGGCTCCACACAAACACACAGGAGCACCAAATATGAAGGGACTTGGGAATGAGGGAATTGCTAATAGAGAAATGTAAAGAACTGCCTCCACACTACAACAGGCAGCATGGGGGAACAGTGCAGAGCCCTAGCATGAGAAGAGGATAAAGATAGGAGCCCTGAAGTCTCAGTAGGAATGCCCACATACATAATCTCTGATAAAAAAATTCAGAGGTAAAATGGTGAAGATGTTTAATGAGCTCTGAGATTATTTTTTTTGGGAGAGACAGGGCAAACTTGCCGAATACACGCTGTACTATTGCTCAGGTCCCTCCTTTGAGATTCTTAACAAGAGGTATTGCAGTGATAGCACAGTGAATAGGGGATTTGCCTTGCATATGGCCATGTAAGGTTTGATACTCAGCATCTCATGTAGTTCTCCTGAGCACTGCCAGGAGTAATTCCTGAGTGCAGAACCAGTAGTAACCCATGAACATCACCCAGTATGGCACAAAAACCAAACCTACCAACCAAACAAAAGATTCTTAACCACAAATGAAAAGTCAGGTCACCTCAAAGAGTCACACCCTTGGAGGCTCTAGGGAAGTATCTCATAGGTGGAGCACTTGCTTTGTATGTTCAATCCCTAGCATTGCCAAAAATAATAAGAGGGGTCACATCCTTTGATGTCTGGTTTTTTCAGTAGCACTTCTGAAGAGGGTGTTTGGGGAGCTCAAATTGTGGGGAGTGCCCTGAATTTAATCCTGACTACTTCATCTTAATGTTAATATCACTGGGCTTTTACAAATCTAGAAGTCCTCTAGAGGTTATGGTCCTCTATTATTTTTATTATCAAGCATTTAGCTTCACTGTTAGATTGTGCATATTATATATTATATATACATATATAATATATATATATATATATATAATAGAATGGGCACCAGTAATATCTCCATATGTCCTGTCTCATGCTAGTAGAACCCAAAGGCATCCGCTTGCTCCAGGAACATAAAGAGCCTTAAGCCATTATATTAGGTCATGGGAATGACCTAATATAAATGTTACTGGTATCTGGCATATCAAATACGACACGAGCAGCTTGCCAGGCTTGCCATGCAGATGGCATACTCTTGTAGTCACCTCTAAATAAAGCATTTATTGATGAACTGTGAGGCCGCTTAGCGGCTGCGTGAGCTGGGCTGTGATAGTCTGGTCTGCTGGGTGGAGTTGTGATGAGAGGGAATTCGGATGTGGAAAATGGCGGCCACCATGGAGTAGGGGGTTGTCTGGCTTGTTGTGAGGCTCTGCTGGGGTGGCAGGCCAGGGCTAGAACCCGCCATGCTTCCCGGGAGCCTCATGAGTGGCTGGGCACAGGGAGAGCAAGTAGCAGCTCTGCCCCATGTCTGGCTGGTTCAGCATACCTGGGCCGGACTGAAAAAAAAAACTGCTGCAGGGTGGATGTCGATGATCTGGACTGTGATACTCTGGTCTGCTGGGTGGAGTTGTGACGAGAGGGAAGTCTGGATGTGGAAAATGGCGGCCCCCATGGAGTAGGGGGTCGTCTGTCTTGTTGTGAGACTCTGCTGGGGTGGCAGGCCTTTATTCAGTAAAGCACTTTGGACACCAGTTTAAATGAAAGATGTTATTTGAAATGAAGCAGAACCTGCCATGCCTCCTGGGCGCCTCATGAGCGGCTGGGCACAGGGAGAGCAACATAACATGTATAATATATATTATATAAACATATATATGTATAAAATATATATTAACTCTGTCATTTTTGCCACTATTGTGATGACCGACTGAGATCACACACATGGTGTGGAACTTTTACACTACACCTTCGTGCTCAAGCATTTTTGCTCAAGCATTGTTCACTATGCTGGCACCCACCTGTCTGTCTCTGGCTCTTTGGTTGTCCAACAATTTAGTCAGGTCCCAGCTTCTGTGGGCATTTTTGGTGGTTGCACTTTGCCTCTTGCAAGCAATGCAGATGTTTTCTGCCCTTAATCCCTTCCTGGCCACAAGAGAAAATGTATTTTCAAAGGTGGTTTGTACTTAACCTGTGCTAAACATTTCTTATAAATTTCATCACTTAATCTTTGGGGAAATCTTGTTACTTATTAATTCGCTTATTAGAGAGGAGGAAATTTTGGCAAAAAGATAGTGTCCAGGGCTATAGGGTTACTTAGTGGATCCAATTGGTTTGACTATAATACCCAAGCTCCAAGTGCCTGGAGTGGGTGTTTCCACCTGTATTTTTACCTTTTTTGGTCCATCAGACCATGGGTTGTGGCAATGTTTGACTCTTCACACAGCATCTCTCCTTCTGATTGCAATAATCAAGCTAAGCATCCAAAATCCAGCTTTATCAAACCTATAATTAAATACATTTCACTAAAAAGAGATAAATATGGCACACATTTTACTAAAAGAGATAAATATGGCATGTATTCATTTTTCAAAGAATATGTGAGAAGAAAAGTAGCTTTCTTATCAGTGTCCAAGTTTCTTACAACTTATTTAAAATTCCATACTTCTCCAGACCCCCTTACATGTTCTCCTTGCTCCTAGATTTATGATGGAATGCTTTAATTTGCTCCATATAAAGTATCCTTGCATTGCTATTTTCTGTAATTTATACCACCTGCTGTCCACTTTTTTGTACTATTTTATTCAGTAAAGCACTTTGGACACCAGTTTAAATGAAAGATGTTATTTGAAATGAAGCTGTATTGCAATGTACATTATTATAATTTCCCTTCTGCTTTGGTTCTACTTTATCATACACAATTGGCTGGTGTTTGATACAGTGCTGAAATTTAAATGGAAAGAGTATTTAGAATTGATGCTCATGCATTACTTATTTAATCTGCTGCCAGAGAGATCTACTATCAACTTCTTAGTTTACAGTATGTTCCAAGACCTGGTCTGATATCAGTCTTACTTGCTACATGGAGAAAATCTGCACTTTGTAGCTTGTCACAAAGTATTAGTGGGCAGGTTGTTTTGGCATTGGAATTACATCACAGGAATTAATAACACTGTGCAATTATTAAGGGTATTGGAAAGGTTTATCAATTATTCAGGGACTAATTGTGTTATTACTTTATAGCTTTTGCCCCATTATGTATTTTTTAGAAATTATGTTGTCCGACAAAATGTATAATATTAACTCATCAAAGAAAATGTAGGTCTTAATAAAGACACAGCCAAACAAAAGAAAGAGTTACAGTTGCCCATTGAGCAACAAGGGGGATAGGTTAAACAATCACGCCACCCCCCCCATAAAAACTCTGTGTCATTTTGACTCTGCATAATTTGATCACTGATAATCTACTATGATGAGAAGCCCTCTGATAACAGAAATAGTCAAAATGTATACTTTAAACTCTAATATACTTCTAATAAAATAGGTTAGAGGGAAATGATACTAAGAAAAACATATGGAAGAGAAAATACATTTATAGTGCTTTCAGCTGAGTGAGGTACAAAGGTTAACTATACAGTTGTTGAAAACAATATGCCTGTAAGTGAACACATGCAACCTATGTTATTCAAAGGTTAACCTGTTCTTTGAAGAAAAGGCTGAATGAAACCTTCATTCAGCAAATTCATTGCAAATTTGTAATCTGCCTGCTTTCTATATCATATTTGTGATTGTCCATGGATTTGACTGCACATTAATACATAAAGAATATGTTAATTATATTTAGGAATTGAACGAGTATTGCTAAGCACAGCTTCGCTAGGAAGGCTGCATTAGTGAATACAACAATGATAACAATAATGTTATCATCATTTAAAAAAATATTCTAATGACTTTTTGATGAAGAGGAGGTATGCTAATTTGGTATACAGTGCAGAATAGATTTCTGGATTATTATCTTTATTCCTTGCTCTGACGTCTGTAGGTTTAAACCCATCACTATATCACTTGATCACTTGAATCCGTTATTCATCATATGTTCGAGCGGGCACCAGTAACATTTCCATTAGACCCTATCACGTGCCAATGTAGCCCAATGGCATCTGGTTGATTCAGGAATATGAAGAGCCTCAAACCGTTCCTTCAGGTTCTTGACAAGAAAGTCTGATCATCTTGTAGGTGGGCGGCCACATGATCTTTTGACATCCCGTGGGTTCCAGTTGGTAACGGCTCTAGTCCAGCGGTTGTCTCCAAATCGCATTACATGTCCAGCCCATCTAATTTTCGATGCCTTGGCAAACGAGACAGCGTCCCTGATTCTGGAATAGTGACAGAGGTCGGAACTCCGATTCCTTCTCCCACTTGAGTGAGGCGTGATATTCCAAGCATAACAATTTCGATTCCTCTCTGGGAGACCCGAATAGCATTCTCATCCTGCTTTCCCTAGGACCCAGGTCTCTGAGGCATATGTTAATGGAGGGAGAATGGTGGAGTCAAAGAAATGTGCCTGGAACCAGAGTTTCTTTGTCCTTTTAGCTATTTCTTCGATGCCTTTGAAGGCATTCCATGCTGCTCTCTTCCTCCAAGCAGCTCAGGTTTTAGGTAGTTCACCATGTTGACTTCTCGACCTAGGTACACATAACTGCTGCATTCAGAGATGTCTGTTCCATTGAGAGTGAATGGGGTCTCTGGAACTAGTTCATTTTTCATAAACATAATTTTCTTTAGATTCAGCTGTAGACCTATCTTTCCACATTCTCGGTCAAAGTCAGCCAGCATTTGTGCCACTTGGCTAATGTTTGGTGTTATTAGAATGAAGCTAAGCGGAG
The DNA here is from genome assembly GCA_021461705.1 of Cryptotis parvus. NCBI lineage: Eukaryota > Metazoa > Chordata > Mammalia > Eulipotyphla > Soricidae > Cryptotis > Cryptotis parvus. The sequence continues at coordinate 13,224 of JAJIBD010009458.1, read as the reverse complement.
GTGGTGTAGTTACTGACCATCTATCTTCACTCCCATTCCTTCTCATTCTAATTGTTGCATGATGTTCTCGAGGGTGGTGCTGAAGAGTTTTGGTGAAATGGTATCACCCTGTCAAACCCCTCTTTTGACATTAATGATCACTTTCTTGTATAATGGTGAGATACTGGTGGTGAATCCAATACAGCTCACAATGGATCTTGATGTATTGGGTTTGAACACCCTGTTTGGCTAGGGCTTCGATGACTGCTTCAGTCTCCACAGAATCAAAGGCTTTCTGCAAATCAATGAACGTGAGGCAGAGCGGCATCCTGTACTCCCTACAAACCCCAATGAGCTTGGTTACCATGTGAATATGGTCGATTGTGCTGAATCCTATCCGTAAGCCAGCTTGCTCTCATGGTTGTCCTTCATCTAGTTTTCTGCCAATCCTGTTCAGTCTGACTCGTGTAAACAGCTTGTAGATGATGGACAACAGGCAGATGGGGCTATAGTTGCCTATGCCATGAATGTCTCCCTTCTTGAACAGTAGAACTGTCCTGCTGGTTTTCCATTGAGAGGGTACCTTGCATTTGGGAAGGTAGCATGTGAAGAGCCGAGCTAGTGTATTGATGAGTACCGATGGCAGATTCTTCAGGTGTTCGGGTCTGACTTTGTCTGGGCCTGGTGCTGTTCCCTTCTTTACCAACGAAAATGGCATGTTGGATTTCAGAAGGGAGAACGTTGGGAATGACATATCCATTCTGTGGAATTTGGTATGTGGGCTAGTGGAGGTGGTTATCAAAGAGATCTTGGTAGAATGGATAATCTTCCATGGCAATGGATAATCTTCTCCATTGCCTTTCTGGAAGATGCGATAGATCCGTCAGGGCTTCAGAGGGCAGTCATCTTGGAGTTATAGTTAGGCTCACATTCTAGCTTTGGCTGTAGAGTTTCCGTGTAGAGTTTATCCAAGTAGTTAATGTTATGTATTATAATCCAAACTGGAGTATGTCCTCTTCATGGGTAGGGAGATTGTTTTGGATTGTCTTTTATTCTCACTACACTTGTAAAAAAGATATGTTGGAAGTTTTATTAATAATAGTATTTTGATCACGGCAGAACCTGGCAAGTTACCCATGTCATACTTGATATGCCAAATACCAGTAACAATTACAGACCTCATTCCCATGACCTGATGGAATGGTTTGAGGTTCTATATGTTCCTGGAGCAAGCAGATGCCTTTGGGCTCTACCACCATGTGACAGGACATATGAAGATGTTGCTGGTGCCAGCTCGAGCAAATCGATGATGAATGGGGAAGACAATATTATTTGACGCTTTACCAAAATATATTTTATAAGTAAAAGTTACATATATTCTAAATAATACTAATTTATTTTCCCTATGAGTTTTTGGAAGAGACCTTAGAAGTAATCTAATCTGACTCTTGGTGAGATTCTCATGGAATACTAGTAACTGCCACAGTCAGGACTTGGTTGAAAATCTTGATAGGAAGTCTGGATATAATATTTTTTGTCAGTGATTAGATTGAAAGCAAACTGTCCCCCAATTGTTCTACTGTAGCATATTAATTTTTTGAGTTTTTCTAGTTTCTTAGGAACAGCAGACACAAATAGAGAACTGAATCATTCCCCTTCCTTGAATTCCCACTGAAATAGTATCCTAATGTGACAGATGGGCAGAAGGATCCTTGTCACCAGATATGGGAAATTTGGGAACAAAGGAATATACATACAATATTTTTCACTTTGCTGCTAATCTGCAAGTCTAAATCTCTTTTCTTCTTCTTCTTCTTCTTCTTCTTCTTCTTCTTCTTCTTCTTCTTCTTCTTCTTCTTCTTCTTCTTCTTCTTCTTCTTCTTTCTCCTTCTTCCTTCTCCTCTTCTCCTTCTCCTTCTTCTTCTTCTTCTTCTTCTCCTTCTTCTCTCCTTCTTCTTCTTCTCCTTCTTCTTCTCTTCTTCTCTTCTTCTTCTTCTTCTTCTTCTTCTTCTTCTTCTTCTTCTTCTTCTTCTTCTTCTTCTTCTTCTTCTTCTTCTTCTGTCCTACCTGATAGGAAGGAAGAAACAGTACCACAGAAGAATCCACTCCTGAACAACCACAGCACCATGGGGGAAACAATACAGATCCCCAGCTCGAAGAGCAGATGAGGAAACCAACCTTGAAGAATGAAGAAAGAATACAGATGTACATAGTCTCTCTGACAAGGAATTCAGAGAAGAAATGATGAGGATGTTTAGTGAGCTCAATGACAAAATGGAACATATGTTCAACAAAATATAGGAGAACATAAATGAAGCAATAGAAGGGCAGTCAATAAATTATGGGAGAAAGTGAGAGCATAAATGAGAATAATGCAAACAGAAATATCATCACTAAAATTCAGTTGATGAAATAAAAATGCAATAGGGACTTTCAACAGCAGGATGACAGAAGTGCAAGACAGAACCAGTGAGACTGAGGATAAGCTTCAGAATGTACTCAGGCAGTAAGAAACACATGATGACCTCTAAATGTATGTATTGCAATCCACAATATGTAAGAGAAGGAAGAAAGAGAGATAGCAAAAGAGAAAGAGATAATAAACTGGCCATAGAGGCAGGATCGGGAGGGGGAGGGAATAGGGGGACATTGGTGGTGGGAAATGGGCACTGGTGGATGGAGGGGTGCTGGAACACTATAAGACATAACTCAAATATGAACATCGTTGTAATTGTATATCTCATGGTGGTATAATAAAAATATTAAATTAAAAAATGGAAAAAGACAGAAAAATGGATCAGCAGTGGAACAGAGAATACTGGGATGAATCCAGGAGGAACAACATAAAAGAATCATTGGAGTCACAGAGGGACAGGATGGCAACCCCAAGGAAATAGAACAGTTAAAGACATCCTTGCTGAAAAGTTCCCAGAGTTTAAGGATGAAGGCATTCAGATCCAAGAAGCCCCAAGGGTACCAGAAAGAAGATACCCTATAGAAAGACTCCAATACATATCCTTATCAAAATAATGGATGCCATAGAGACACAATCCTTCAAGTGGCAAGATCAAAGAAAAAATTGTATAAAATAATTCTTTACCCAGCTAGACTCTCACTCAGATTTGAAGGACAGATACATAGCTTTTTGGATGAACAACAGCAGGAAATTCATAGACTCAAAATCAACCTTAAACGAAGGCCTGAAAGTGCTACTCTAAGACAAGACAAAACCCAAAGGAACAACAAACTTATACAGAAAGATGGTACATAGTCCCATGACAATAATCTCTCTCAGTGTCAACAGTATAAATGCACCAATTAAGAGACACAGAGTGGCAAAATGGATCAGAAATTTGAATCCAACTTTCTGCTGCCTTCAAGAAACACATCTGAACAATCGGAGCAACAACAGACTCAAAGTAAGAGGCTGGAAGCCATCCTTCATTCAAACAACCCCTCTAAAATGTTCGGGGTGGCCATACTAGTATCCCCAGTATGGGGAAGAAGACTTCAGACTGAAGAAGGTCAGAAGGGACAGGATAGTAACTTCTTAGCAATCAATGGATGCATATATCAGGAAGAAATTACACTCCTAAACATAGATGCACCCATAAAGGGGCCAGAAAAATACCTAAAACAACTACTAATAGACTTCAAATAAGACATTTACAGCAACACAATTGTAGTTGGAGACTTCAACACTGCTCTATCAACTCTTGATAGATGAACAAGACTGAAACTCACCAAGGAAATACTGGCCCTAAAGGAAGAGATGGAAGAAAGAGGACTAGTAGATATATACAGGACATTTCATCCCCAGAAAGCCGAATATGCATTTTTCTCCAGAGCACATAGAACTACTCCAAGATAGATCACATGGTGAACCATAAAACACACCTCCAGAAAATCAAGAAGATAGAAATTGTGTCATCTATTTTTTCAGACCACAATGCACTGAAAATAGAAGTTAATCGCACACAAAAATGGAGAATAGTGCCAAGCACTTGCAAACTAAACAACTCACTGCTGAACAACCAGCAGGTGATAAAAAGAAATCAAATTCGAAATTCCAAAAATTCTGGAAACAAATGATATCGAGGACACGAATTACACAACTTATGGGATTCAGCGAAAGCAGCATTAAGAGGCAAGTTCAGAGCTCTTTAAGAATTTATCAGTAAAGAAGAAAGGCCATAATAAACAGTTTAACTTCACAGCTTAAGATCTTAGAAAGCGGTCAGCAAAAGGAGCCCAACCCAGGCAGAAAGAAAGAAATAATAAAACTTAGAGTGGAAATCAGTGAGATAGAATCTCAAAAAATAATCCAGAAGATCAACGAAACCAAGAGCTGGTTCTTTTAAAAAATAAACAAGATTGACAAACCGCTTGCAAGACTCTCAAAGAAAGGGAAAGGGAGGACTCAGATAAATAGAATCAGAAATGAAAAAGGGGATATCACAATAGAAACCACAGAAATTCAAAAGATCATCAGAGATTACTATGAGAGTCTATATGCCAGAAATAAGAGAACCTAGAAAGAATGGAAAAAATCTTAAATTCCTATAGCCTTCCAAATCTGCAACAAGAAGATTCAGAATACCTCAACAAACCTATCACCATTGAGGAGATGGAATCAGTAATCAAAGTCTTTCCAAACACAAAAGCCCAGCTCCAGATGGATTCACCAGTGAATTCTACCAAACCTTTAAAGAGGACCTACTCCCAGTCCTTTCAAGATCTTTAGGGAAATTGAAGACACAGAAACTCTCCCAAATAGCTTCTATAAGGCATATATCTCCAATATACCCAAAGCAGACAGAAATGTCACAAAAAAGGAAAACTACAGACCAATCTCCCTGATGAACAAAGATACTAAGATCTTCAATAAAATACTATCAAAAGAACGCAAAGACTAATAATCAAAAAGATTATATACTATGACCAAGTGGTATTCATCCCGGGAAGCAAGGATGTTTCAACATTCATATTTCAATCACCATAATGCATCATATCAAAAAAAGAAATATAAAAATCATACGATCATATAAACAGATGCAGAGAAGGCATTTGACAAGACCCAACTCATGTTCCTGATAAAAAGTCTCCATAAAATGGGAATTTAAGGAGAATTATATAATCAAATATAATCAATATATATTTGATTCCTAAATATAATCAAAGCCACCTACTACAAGCCCTCAGCGGGCATCATTCTAATGGGAAAAAACTGAGAGCCTTCCCCTAAGTTTGGGGACAAGACAAGGCTTCCCACTCTCACCACTTCCATTTAATATAGTACTGGAAGTACTTGCTATAGCAACCAGGGAAGAAAAAAACATTAAGGGCATTCATATAGGAAAGGAAGAAGCCAAGCTGTCACTCTTTGCAGATGACATGATATTATACCTAGAAAACTCTAAACTCTCTACCAAGAAGCTACTAGAAATAATAGATTCCTATAGGAGAGTGGTAGGGTACAAAATTAATACTCAAAAGTAAATGGCTTTCCTATATGCAAATAGCAAAAGTGGAAGAAAGGTATATTAAAAATGATCCCATTCACAGTTGTGCCACAGAAAATCAAATACCTAGGAATCAGTTTGACAAAGAATGTAAAGGATCTTTACAAAGAAAACTTCAAAATGTTACTTCAAGAAATAAAAGAGGACATGAGGAAATGGAAACACATTCCCTGTGCATGGATTGGAAGAATATTACCATTATCAAATGGTAATACTCCCTAGAGTTTTATACAGATTCAATGCTGTCCCTATAAATGCCAATTAGAAGAAAATTAGAAGAGGTGAGTAAAATTCTTAAGCAGGATTTAAATTTCAAAGAAAAATTAGGAGAACAGGAGAATAAAATTATTAAGCAGGATTCAAAATTAGAAGAACAGGAAAATAAAATTACTAAACTGGATTCAAAATTTGAGGAAAAATTAGAACAGGAAAGTAAAAAAAAGGATTTAAAATTTGAAGTAAAGTTTGAAGAGCAGAAGAAGGATATCAGTAAGATAAGCATTATCTTAGAGGGAGAAATCGACAGTGACTTAGAATAGATGGACAGAAAGAAGAGGTTTGGAAATTAGACATAAGATTGAAAGAACAAAAGGAAGAAATATATAGGAAACTTGGAAACTTAAACCAAGAAATGGATGTGTTATGCAGGGAGATTTCTGATTTCATAACTTACCAATAAGGACCTAGCACATACCCTATACTGAGGTGTGAACCAACTAAAAGCCATTCGCCAACACTCCCTAAGGCTGTAGACTTGAAAAAGGTGTATACATTTCCAGCGAAAAAATCTAAAAAGAATTCTAATGTGGCTGATAACTTAGAGGAGGAACAGGGACACCCAGAGGAGGCAAATTCTCAAACTGAAAATCTCCCCGAGTTAATACCTTCAAAGGGGAAGATGCTCCTCTGACAGATAGTACAAGCTCTGATGAGGAAGAAAGGGAGGAACAGGTTAGCTCCTGCAGGCCCCAAGAGCCTTGCAGTTCATCTGGTGGTCAATATAATAATAATCAAAGAGCAAAGCCCAGCAATCTTTCTCATGACCAATCTAAAGATAAAGTAAAACCGATTTACGAAGAATTAAAAATTGAGTCAATAACCCCGTTCAGGAAGGCTTGCAAAAAGTTTGGAATAGCAAGTCCTTATTCTTTAAGATATTTCTCTGATTGGAGCCAAAAAGAGAGTGGTTATTTCGACTTTGAAATGGTAGTCCATACTTGTCTGAACCAATCACAGTTCATGCAATGGCAAATGTGGTATGCAGATGGGGAGGACTGAGCATTAAATACAGGCAAAAAGATACACTGACAACCCTTTAATGCATGTTCTGTAATCCATAGTCTGGAAGGGAAGGAAAAGAGAGAGAAAGGGAAAGAAATAAAGAACCTGCCATGGAGGCGGGTTGGGGAGGGAGGAGGAAACCAGGTAGTTGGTGGTGGGAGATGGGCACTGGTGGAGGGATGGGTGCTGGTGAAGCAGGAATGTCCCGTCTGGTAGGAGGCGCAGAGATGAGACTCCAGGCACAAGACGTATTTCCATTACTATTTTTAATAATCACCAGCCAGAGGGGCAGCAGCTCTCATCTTGGTGGCTAACTGGCCACAGCTGACTGACCGCAGCTAACTGACCAGAGATGACTAACCACAACTCACTGAGGAGAGCTGACTGACCAGAGCTGACTGACCCTCAAACAAAGACCCCCCACTTCCTTATAAGCCAACACAACAAAGGGCAGTAAAACTTAGAGTTTTAAGTTTACATAATTGACACTGCAAGGACATTTTACATTTTTTACCATAGGAATTATGGTGATAGGGAGGAGACACTCAGGAGCCAGAAGCCTGCAGGTGGTGCTATCTCAGTGAGGTGAGATAAGCAAAGAGTGCAACCGTTTGTTAACTTAGCCTTCCTAAATTGCCCCAGAAGACGAGGTCTTGTTCATAAGACTCCATCTAGGGTTAATTAGAGCCAACAAGAGAATGTGCACAGAAATGACCTAGAATAGCCTTGTCTGCATAGCTGCAGCTTGATTTACAGTCTCACTAGGGTTTTCTACAAACTAACTCTATTGGGAGACAGTCTACAGAAGACCCCATGTATCTGTTAACAGGCAGTATACATCAGACCTTCCTTTGCATATCCTTAGATCTACTTACTGCTACAGCAGGAACACTGTATGACCAAAACCCAAATATGAACTTTTAATTGTTTATCTTTGTAATTGTATATCTCACAGTGGTATAATAAAATACTTTTTAAAAAATTTAAAAAAGAAAGAGAAAGAGAAAAGAGATAAAGAGCTTTCCATAAAGGCAGGATAGGGGAGAGGGGAGGGAATCGGGGACATTGGTGGTGGGAAATGGGCACTGGTGGAGGGATTGGTGCTGAAACAATGTCCGACAGAAACCGGGACATGAATGCATTTGTAAATGTATATCTCATGGTGCTATAATAAAAAAAAGAAAGTTAAAAAAAAGAAAGTTCAGTAGTAGAGGGATGTGGGCACTTTGGTGGTGATTCAATAATATTGTGAATTAGAACTAAAATCATTAATACTATTATACCCATGTTAAAATATGAAAATAAAATATTAAGTAAAAATAATATTGACACTTTAAGAAACACAGAATCTGACCATAATATAATTTTTGCCATGCTGAAAGGTGAGGGTGAATGGCAAAAGAAAGAAAAAACAAGCGACATTACCTGAACCTGTTTTAAGATTTGTTCGGGAGACAGCATTAAAAGCATGAGAAAAAATAGATGCTGACCCAGAATATCTAGGTAGCTGTACAAAAATGTATCAGGGTCCTAATAAACCATACTTTGATTTTATTGGGAGATTAAGTGAGATAATCCACAAACAGGTTCAAGACCCATCCACTCGACAAACCCTAAAACGAACCTTAGCATATGAGAATGCTAATCAAAATTGCCGAGCAATACTATATAGTATTAAGGAAAAGGAAGACCTCATGGGATATCTAAAGGCCTTTAGAAATGTCGGTTTGGCCTCCCATGGAACACAGAATGCTATAGAGGCTTATCCCATACAGCAGGAGGGTCAGGAGATAGGGTGAAATGTCGAATAGCTTCAGGAGAGGGAGAAACAATAATCCTCAAAGGATAAACAGTGATCAGGGAAACTATGCTAATAATCACAACCCCACCCCTCAGAGTCCCCCACCTGGACCATGCCCAAGGTGCAGGAAGGGAAAACATTGGGCCAGAGACTGTAGGTCTCGAAGACGAAGTCACCCTCAGGCTTCATCTGGACAGATAATGCTATAACTGCGGAGGGAAGGGGCACACCCGTAGAGATTGCCCATCTTCTAGAATTATCAATACAGGACAACATCCTAATAATCGCTTTATAGGAAATGTTACATGGATCCCCTTCCAGGTTCCACAAGCCCCCAGGCTCAAATGACACCTATGCCTCCCTCGAATGCAGGAAACTGGGTGGGGGCCAGCCCAAGGCCCAGCTGAATCCAGGGCACCCTCATTCATCCCACCTGCCCAACATCCTCCAAATCAGAACCCACAGAATTGCAATCAATAAATACTCTCCAGCCTACCACATCAGAAAATGGCAGTCTTGACATTCTCTGCCCCTAAGACTGTCACAATATACCAAGTCAAGATCCTTACATGCTAAAAACAGGGACAAAAGGACCTGCTCCCCAGGTAGTATGGGTTTAATTCAGGGAGCGATTGGCTGAAATTTAAGAGAATTAAGGTACATTTCAAACATCTAGATCATGAATCTCATGGAGAGATAATACTGTCAATCTCTGTGCCAAGTAAATGGACTTTTGAAAAAGGGGACCCACTTGCTAGACTATTATTAATTTTTGAGGATCCGTCTAGTCAGTCCGAACACCCTAGAGCTGGTGGCTTAAACAGTACCAACCCTTCTACCAACTTCATTGTTGGTTATACAGCCACACAGAACCAAGCCCACCAGCCACTTGCAATCTAGTTGGGTACACTACCAGGATTTTGCAGGCCAAGTGGCCGATTACACCCATCAAAATTTATAAAAGGAAATTTAAAGGCATGTTGGATACAGCGGCAGACATATCCATAATCTCCACCAAGTATTGGCCCTCTAACTGGGCCCTGAAGAGAGTGTCCCATAGCCTGAGCAGGGGTAGGCAATATCTCCTCTTCTCTTCTCCGACAGAGTGTGAGATGGCTGCCGTGTATTGGCCCTGAAGGGAACGTAGCCATGGTCCCCCCTTATATAGCCCCTATGCCTTTAAATTTATGGGGTTGAGACATGCTGGAGCAGTGGGGGGGCAGTAATTCACATACCTCGTCCAATTGCCCATCAGGCACGTGTTCCAGCTCTCCTTAATAAGCATAACACAGGGAGTAACCCTTTTTGATTGGGGCCGCTGTGGTTAAGTGCCCACCACCTATCCATATTCAGTGAAAGTCTGACAAACCTATATGGACACCACAGTGGCCCCTCAATACCAAAAAGTTAGAGGCGCTGACAAATCTACTGGAAGAGCAGTGAATTTAGGACATATTGAGCCATTGTTTTCAGAATGGAATTCCCGTTTTTTGTGGATACAGAAAAAAATAAGGCAAATGGCGGTTGCTGATTGACCTAAGGAATGTCAATTCCACAGTGATCCCCATGGGGAGCCATGCAACCTGGGCTCCCTCCCCAGCAGCTATTCCTAAAGATTGGCCACTAATTATCATAGACCTAAAAGACTGTTTCTACAACATACCTATCCACCCAGATGATCGGAAAAGGTTTGAATTTTCAGTTCCTTCCATCAATCATAAAGGTCCTTTACGTAGGTTTCAATGGACAGTATTACCACAAGGAATGACTAACTCACCAACAATGTGTCAACACTTTGTTGATGAAGTTTTGAGACCTACTCGTGTTAAATTTCCCAATGCATACATCATCCACTATATGGATGATATCTTGCTAGCCTGTGATAGTTCCAAAGATCTCCAAAATTTGTATAATGAAGTAATGACAGTTTTACCTGAGGCTGGTTTACAAGTAGCTATGGAGAAAATTAAAATGCAGCCTCCATATGAGTATTTGGGCTATGCTCTTGACCGCACTACAGTGGATCCTCAAAAATTCTCCATTAGTCAAAAGAAACTCAAAACCTTGAATGATTTTCAAAAACTGCTAGGAGATATCAACTGGGTACACCCCTCCTTTGGGATTCCTAACTGTGAGCTCAGCAATTTGTTCCACACCCTTGAAGGTGATCCTGCTTTGAATAGCCCAAGACAATTAACTCCTGAAGCTCAGAAGGAATTAGACTTTTTATGGATCAGCTTCAAAAATCTTATCTGTCCAGATTTAATCCCAGAGAAAAAGTATGGTTATTAGTATTTAACACTCCCGAGTTTCCAACAGCTACTATAGCTCAATTATCTGGACCATTGGAATGAGTTTACTTACATAACAAGCAGAATCGTACTGCTACACCTTATCTTGAGATGATAGCAAACCTTAAAATTAAGGGAAGATCAAGAACCCAAGTAGTGCTTGGACATGATTCTCTTGTAATTTTATTACCTGACCCTAAAAAAGAAATTGAAGCTGTTTTGCCTCTCAGTGAAATCCTTCAGAGAGCATTAGCAGATTTTTCAGGAGAAATATCTTATCATTACCCAGATGGAAAAACCTGGGAATTTCTGAAAAGGACACCTTTTGTAATTTCCACCATTGTCCGTTCCTCACCTATTCCTGATGCTCCAGTATACTATATTGATGGCTCCTCATCAGGAAGGGGTGGGATTACTGGTTCTTCGTTGACCACAACAGTGCACACAACTTATAAATCTGCTCAGCAAGTGGAACTCGCAATCCTGATACATTTACTATCCCATATATCTGGCCCATGTAATGTGGTAATTCGGCATATGTAGTTGGTTTATTTCCTGGAATTGTCACTGCTTCATTAAATGCCCATAATTCCATAATTCAGGAGCTACTCCAGAAACTGCAAGAAATCCTCCAAAAAAAAAACATTCCTATATATTTCACATATCAGGTCACACTCTGGCCTCCCGGGCCGAATGGTTTGAGGAAATGCAGCAGCAGATCTCTTGGCAGCACCTGTATTCAAATCAGCTGAGGAAGAGCACCAAACTCTGCAAACAAATGCTTGCCGCCTTCATGTATACCATGGTATCCCATGGAGACAGGCTAAACAAATTGTCCGTAATTGTCCTGTCTGTGCTCCCTTACATTGTACATCTCATGTAGCCGGAGATAATCCTCGAGGTTTACAGACAAACCAATTGTGGCAGATGGACGTAACGCATACCAACTTATTCCCAAACAAACCTTTCCTTCATGTGGTCATTGATACGTATTCTCGGTTCATATGGGCTGTTCCAATAACTTCTGAAAGAGCCAAATCTGTTTGCTCCTTTTTTACTTCAGTGCTTCTCTGTCATGGGTATTCCCCATACCATAAAAACAGGTAATGGTCCTGCTTACACCAGCAAAACCTTCAAATCCTTTTGCTAAGAGTGGCAGATCAAATATATTACAGGAATTCCATATTATGCACAAGGACGAGGAATTGTTGAATGTGCTCACAGAATGCTTAAAACTCAGTTATTGAAGCAACGAAAACCAAATATGCCTCCAATGGATTCTTTATCTTTAACGTTATTCACCTTAAATTTCTTAAATTTACCTCAGGGCGAGATGTACACGCTGCTAAAAGATATTTTCAAGAAGATATACAGGCTCAGAAACCAATCAATTAACCTATCTGGGTGAAAATTTACGATAAATGGGTAACAGGTAATCTCCTCATTCGAGGAAAAGGATATGCCTATGTTTCAACAGATGGCAACCCTGCCAAGAAGCTTTGGATCCCACTACCTCTTGTTAAAACTCGAGTTCTCAAGATTTCGGAAATGCCTAAATTCTTCCGAAATAAGTTGCAGAAAGACGTCGCAAACTACTGTTTAAACCATTTACACTTAGTTTACTTATAATAATAATCTTGCCTTGCAGCCTTTTGATGTGATAGCTGAAGATAAACTCTTTCTTTTAAAAAAAAGATCAAAAAAGCTGAACTCTGGAAATAGTGTTCTATGTCAAAATGGTTTAACAATTAATGAGTTTTCTAATATTTCTTTTTTAGAGATATTTAAATATTTTTAAAAAATTTTACAGGAAGAGAACTTGGCTGCTACAGATTAATTCTACAAGTACTTAATTACTCAGGACTCTTACCACAATGCTCATTACAAAAAGGTTTGCTAAATTAATGAAAAAAATTTTCTCTAATGCTTCTATTCACAGGAATGGACACTCACCATCATATTTGCTGGCTTTATATTCATGAAACGCTTGATTCATTAGCATTTATCACCCTAGATGGGTCATATATACTGCTCTAATATACTAATCAAATTTGTCTGTGTGCATGTGTATGTGGTGGCCACTATTTTGTTTGTGAATAATGTTGTGTCTATGTTATGTCTAAACTACTGCCTTCTCAATTGGATTCATCAGCTCCTTTGCTGACCTATTAGACTCATCAATTTTGGATTGGTCAATTCTCATACTTATCTCACTGCTCCACCTGCGTTGTAGCCTTCTATGTTCTTCTCTCCATTCCAGACTTGGATTCCTGCCAAACCCCTCATGATCTCTATTTGTGACTAATTATGAAAACTGTTTTGTCTCACCTAAAATTAAGTTATAGGTATG
>JAJIBD010009457.1:0-31249 GCA_021461705.1 Cryptotis parvus | reverse complement strand
ATTTTTTTTAATTTTAATTTTTTTATTTTTAAAATTACAAAGATATACAATTAAAAAGTTCATATTTGGGTTTTGGTCAAACAGTGTTGCAGCACCCATCCCGCCACCAGTGCCCATCTCCCACCACCAACATCCCCGGTTCCCTCCCCCTCCCCAGCCCTGCTCCATGGCAGGTTCTTGATTTCTTTCCATTACTCTCTCTTTCTCTTTTCCTTCCCCCCAGACTATGAATTACAGAACGTACATTAAAGGGTTGTCATGTGTATCTTTTGCCTCTATTTAATGCTCAGTTCTAGGTTGGCATTAGTACCCTCAACAATTGTCAGCACACTGTTCCATTTCTGTCTTACCTAGCCTCTGAATCCCACACGTTTGTGATAATTTCCACCTTTGACAGGACCTCCTGATATATGTTTCACTTGATCTTGGATATTGGTATCATAATATGTACCTATATATTTATGTTATGCAGATAAATGCAGTCATTCTGTATCTGTCTCTCTCCTTCTGGCTAATTTCACTCAACATAATCTTCTCCATGTCCATCCATTTATAGGCAAATTTTATAACTTCATTTTTCCTAACAGCTGCATAGTATTCCATTGTGTAGATGTACCAAAGCTTCTTTATCCAGTCATCGATTTTCGGGCACTCTGGTTGCTTCCAGATTCTGGCTATTGTGAATAATGCTGCTATGAACATAAAAGTAGGGATGGTGTTTCTGCTGAGTATTTTTGGCTTCCCAGAGTAGATTCCCAGGAGTGGTATGGCTCGGTCAAATGGGGAGTTCAATTTCTAGTCTTTGGAGGAAAGTCCATATTGTTTTCCAGAAAGGCTGTACCAGCCGGCATTCCCACCAACAATGGATGAGTGTCCCCTTTTCCCCACACCCACGCCAGCACTTGTTGTTCTTGGTCTTTTGAATGTGTGCCAGTCTCTGTGGTGTAAAGTGGTATCTCATTGTTGTTTTGATTTGCATCTCTCTGATGATTAGTGATGATGAGCATTTTTTCATATGTTTTTTGGCCATTCGAATTTCTTCCTTGCTGAAGTTTCTGTTCATTTCTTCTCCCCATTTTTTTGATGGGGTTGTTTGTTTTCTTCTTGTAAAGTTCTACCAGTGCCTGATATATACTGGATATTAACCCCTTATCAGATGGGTATTGGGTGAATATTCTTTCCCATTCTGTGGACTGCTTTTGTATCTTAGTCACTGTTTCTTTTGAGGTGCAGAAGCTTTTTAGTTTCATGTAGTCCCATATGTTTATGTTTTCTTCTAGTTGCTTTGTTAGTGATGTTTCATCTTTGAAGATGCCTTTAGCTTCAATGTCATGGAGGGTTTTTCCTATATTTTCTTCAATGTACTTTATGGATTCAAGTCTGATATTGAGATCTTTAATCCATTTTGATCTGATTTTTGTGCATGGTGTTAGACACAGGTCCAAATTCATTCTTTTACATGTCGCTGCCCAGTTTTCCCAACACCACTTATTGAAGAGGCTTTCCCTTACTCCATTTTAAACTCGTTGCACCTTTATCAAAGATTAAATGATCATACGTTTGAGGTTGGGTGTCAGGATACTCAATTCTATTCCACAGGTCCACGGGTCTGTTTTTATTCCAATACCATGCTGTTTTAATTACTACTGCCTTGTAGTACAGTTTGAAGTTGGGTAAGGTGATGCCTCCCATCTTCTTTTTCCCGAGGATTGCTTTAGCTATCCTTGGGGGTTTATCGTTCCATACAAATTTCAGGATTGTTTGGTCAATTTCCTTGAAGAATGTCATGGGTATCCTTATAGGGATTGCATTGAATCTGTACAGAGCTCTAGGGAGTATTACCATTTTGACAATGTTGATTCTCCCCATCCATGAGCAGGGAATATGTTTCCATTTCCTTGTGTCCTCTTTTATCTCTTGGAGTAGTGTCTTGTAGTTTTTTTTTAACAGGTCCTTTACACACTTGGGTAAGTTGATTCCTAGGTATTTGATTTTCTGTGGCACAATTGTGAATGGAATTGTTTCCTTGGGTTAACCATACACAGAAACAGGGAGTCAAACCAAACACCTGGAAACTGAACAGCTCACTCCTGAACAACAAATGGGTCATAGAAGAAATCAAACAGGAAATCCAAAGATTTCTGGAAACAAATGAAAATGAAGACACCAACTATAAGAACTTGTGGGACACGGCAAAAGCCGTGTTAAGAGGGAAGTTTATAGCTCTGCAAGCATACATCAGGAAACAAGAAAGGGCCCACATAAATAACCTGACTACACAGCTGAAGACATTAGAGAAAGACCAACAAAAGGAGCCCAACCAAGGCAGAAAAACGGAAATAATAAAACTTAGAGAGGAAATCAATGAGTTGGATACCAAAAAAAACAATCCAAAAGATTAATGAAACCAAGAGCTGGTTTTTTGAAAAAATAAACAAGATTGACAAACCATTGGCAAGACTTGTAAGGACAGGGAAAGAGAGAACCCAAATAAACAGAATCAAAAATAAAAATGGTGACATCACAACAGAAACCACAGAAATCCAGAAGATCATCAGAGATTACTTTGAGAGCCTGTATGCCGTGAAACATGAGAATCTAGAAGAAATGGATCAATTCCTGAAGTCCTATAACCTCCCACGGCTGAAACAAGAAGACCTCCAATACCTGAATAAGCCTATCACCATCGAGGAAATAGAAACAGTAATTAAAAGTCTTCCCAAACACAAAAGCCCAGGTCCAGACGGATTCCCTAGTGAATTCTACCAAACCTTTAAGGAGGACCTACTGCCTGTCCTGTTCAAGCTCTTCCAGGAAATAGAAGAAACAGAAACACTCCCAAACAGCTTTTACGAGGCACATATCACCCTGATACCCAAAGCAGGGAGAGACAACACAAAGAAAGAAAACTACAGACCAATCTCCCTGATGAACACGGATGCTAAGATCTTCAACAAAATACTAGCCAACAGAATCCAAAGACTCATCAAGAAGATTATACATCATGACCAAGTAGGATTCATCCCGGGTATGCAAGGATGGTTCAACATTCGCAAGTCAATCAACATAATACATCAATAAGAGAAAAAATAAAAACCATATGATCCTATCAATAGACGCAGAGAAAGCATTTGACAAGATCCAGCACCCGTTCATGATTAAAACCCTCCAGAAAATGGGAATTGAAGGGACTTTCCTCAAGATAGTAAAAGCCATCTACCAAAAGCCCACAGCGACCATCATTCTCAATGGGGGAAAAGTTGAAAGCCTTCCCCTGAGATCAGGGACAAGACAAGGTTGCCCACTCTCACCTCTTTTATTCAATATAGTACTGGAAGTACTTGCCATAGCAATCAGAGAAGAAAAGGACATCAAGGGCATCCAGATAGGCAAGGAAGAAGTCAAGCTATCATTATTTGCAGATGACATGATTTTATACCTAGAGAACCCTAAACTCTCTACCAAAAACTCCTAGAAACAATAGACACATATAGTAGAGTGGCAGGATACAAAATCAACATGCAAAAGTCGGTGGCTTTCCTATATACAAATAACGAAAGAGAAAAATTAAAAAAATTTAACATTACTGGAATGATTATTTTTGCTGCTTGATCACTAAGAAAATATTTTATAGCTACTGTTACTTTTTCTTTAAATATGTAAATATAAAATATGAAATACATAATAGTTCATATGTAAACTATTTAGCATTCATATGTGTTATATTAAGCTTAATTAGTGGAAGAAGAGAACACTTTCTGTCAATTTAGTCAATGCAAAGTTACAAAGTATTCATGACTGGATTTCATAACTTTTCAGCAGCTTTCAGCACCACCCCCTCCTTCAGGTTGATTATTTCCCTCTACCATAACTATCACACCCCATTGGTCTTATTTCCACTCCCCCACCAGTGACCTGTTTCCTGCTGAATACCAGTTTTCATGTTATTTGTTTCCATTTTCCTTGAGTATTTTTATTCCCATATTATGTTTATTTATTTCCACTTATGAGAGATACTATTCTGTGTTGGTCTCTAGCTACACTCACCATGATACTCTCCAGGTCCCTCCATGTAGCAACAAATTTTCTTAATGCCAAGTGGTATTCAATTGTGTATATCCACTGTAATTTTTTTATCCAGTCATCTGCTCTGGCATAGTAAGGTTATTTCCAGATTTTGACAACTACAGATAGTATGCAAGGAATATACAGATGCAAATGTCTGGTCTCCATTTTGTTTCTGGGCCTTTGGAGGATATCCAAGAAGCAGAATACCTGCGTCCAAGTAGAAACTCCATTCCTAGTGTTTTTAAGGAATGTCCATGTTGTTTTTCAGAAAGGCTGCACCAGTCAACATTCCTACTAGTAGTGAATGAGCATCACTTTCTCTTCATATCCACACCAGCACTAGTTTTTTTTTCTTTATGACACATTCCAATCTCTGTGGTGAGACATGATATCTATTTGTTGTTTTGATTTGCATCTTCCTCATGATTAGTGATGCAGAGCATTTTTCATTTTACTTTTGGCTGCTTGCATGTCTTCTTTGAGAAAGTTGTTCATCTCTTCTCCCCCATTTTTTGATGGAGTTGGCTCTTGAAAAGTTCTTGTAAAATTCTACCAGTACGTTATATATCTGATATTAACGCCTTATTACATGAGTGGTAGGCAAATAATTTTTCCCATTTTGTGGGTTGTATTTTTTATCCTGTTAATCCTTTCTTTTGAGGTGCAGAAGATCTTAATTTAGCAGAGTTCCATTTGTTTATCTTTGAGAAGCAAACACTTTCTATTGAGATGAGTAAGCCATCCCTGACTTACTGTATCCTAATTCTTTAATATAGCTGTATGTATAAATATATGTGTATGTATAAATATATATATGTATATGTATAAATATATATATGTATATGTATAATATATGTATATATGTATATATAAAACTCTATATCACTTGTCTTCCGTTGTTCATTGATTTGCTCAAGCGGGCCCCAGTAACATCTCCATTTGTTGGGGATGAGGTTCGTTATTATTACTGTTTTTGGCATATCAAATACACCACGGGTAGTTTTCCAGGCTCTGCCATGGCTCTGGGTTCATCCTAGGGGGCCAATTTTTTTTTCTATGTCAGACCATCAACCATCCAAGGCCCACAGGGCAGAGCCCTGGGTGTAGACAAGCCTGTCTCCTGTCTGCCACCTACCGACGCAGCCGGGCACCACAGCCACACCTGTAACACCTCAAGGGGAAGGTGGCAGGATATAGCTACATATATATGTTGCTATATATATATGTAGCTATATATATGTATATATATGTAGCTGTATATGTGTATATATAGATATATATGCATACATATTTAAATATATATTTAAAGAAGCATGATTTACAAAGTTATTTGTAATTACATTTTAGCAATATATTATCCAGCACTGATCCTACCTACGGTGTTAACTTCTCTCCACCAATATCCTCAAGTTCCCTCTCATACCGCACCCCCCCCCTGCTTGCCTTCTTGACAGGCACCTTTCTCACTGCCGTATAAGTACAGTGCATTAGTGCTAACCAATTGCGCCACTGGAGCTCCAACAGGCACCTTTTTAAGTTTGGCTGTTTATATGCTTGTATATATTTATATATTGCATATGTGTGTATTTATAATTTCATCTAAGAAGGTTGCCTATAAAGAACCTAAAACATTAATATCTACTGCAAGTTGTTTTTGAAAAAACAAAAAAGTTCTGAATAAGTTCAAAATAAGTTCTGAGAAACTGTGGCCGCATTCAGTTTTCCCAATTATAATGCTACTTTCATATATACCTCTTAACTTGGCTTTCATCCAGGCTGTTAGGTGAAATTAGGCCTAAAAATGTGAATTAATACATCCTAAGGGAATGACTGATAAGCAGCAAATGATTATTTATCTCTTTGCTACTTGCTGGTGTTGTGGTGTTTTTTAGTTGCAAATGCAATTTGTTAACAATTAGTACTAATTATAATCATTTCCTATTATCGATTCCAAACATTTGGCAAGGCACTTTTTAGCAAACTAGGCACCAGAAAATAACTATCCATTAATGTTAAGCAATTAAATATCCTCAAGGTCCAATGTAATGCTTAACCCAGTCTTCTCAGTAATTATTTTTGCTGTGGAACCTACCTGCTATCTTGTACACTTTAAAGATGTGCTGGAATAAGGACATAGTTCTTAATTAGCAGAGGTTGTGGATAACTAAGCTTAGGGGCAAAAGGAATTTTTATTATATGTATTCTAGCTATTTGTAGTATAACATTAAGGGATGGAATTATCATCTGGCAATAAAATATATTTGTGAGTGTGAATTAGGTACTTATAGTATATAAAATATAAACTTAGATTTTTAAAGTTTGTGCATCATGAATTCTAAATATAGAATCATAAATATGTCCCTCTGAATTACATTAGTATTTAAATATTGCCATTGAAAACATTATATATGACTTTAATTAAATTAGCATGATTACTCCATACATTTAGAAATTTTTTCTCAAAAAAGATGTTATTTTTGTCTAATTGTTAAACATAGCTCTATGCAAATTTTAGTGTTACATATTTTGACTCACCATATAATCTACTCATACTTGATTCAGTGTTCTTTATTTAAAATAAAAATATAAAAATATATGTGTTTCTTTCTAGTAAGTAGTAGTCTTTCCATACAAACTGTTCAATTATTTTCATAGGTTTTAAATTAACTTCAGTAATACACCAAGCTCTGTTCCTTTGCTTCTATGTTTGTTTTATACATTTAAATAATTGCTCCTATTCATTTTCTGCCACACTTAATAGTGCTAAACATATTACTTCTAATTATTGAAATGTGAGCTACATTAGCAAGTTTCTATTTCTGAATTGCTCATTCCCTTATTAAAAGCTTACATCAATGGAGAAATTAAGTATATTCTTTTTTGAAATGCCCTATATACAATTCTTCTACTCTTAATAAATAGAGATGGTATTGACACAAATGAATTTTTGTTTAACCACACTACATTTGCTTCTTAATTAGTGAATATTCATCTGTCATCAGAAGCAGCTATAACATCCCTCCCTGCTAACATGTTCTGGTCATAAATAATCAATGAGAAAGCATTAATATTCATGAGCTGGAATCTGTGTAGTCATGTGCACTGATGCAGAGACAGGGGGAGTGTTGCCATGAACTGACTGGAAACTGTGTGTATCGTGAGAGCAAGCGTGCTGCTCCGCATCATCTTGGCTTGTGCTGACCGCGGGTTGCCTGTGTTTCTGGACCGAAGTGACTGATGAAAAGCAGTAGGCGAATCTGGAGTGTGATTCTCTGGCAGTACAACTTGCCTTTCATTCCTGTGGAAATTAGAAAATTTGCTCTCTCTTTCCTCTTCTTAGAATGGGCTGCAATTTGTGCACTTTTCAGAAAAGAGAGGAACGCTACAAACTGCTATACGAAGTTTCCCAGGTGAGTGCAGAATCTATTATCAGCAACTGAACTAGCCAGTCTTTGTGTTCGTCTGAAAGGTGGTAAATGAATCGTGATTTTATTCCTTCCAGATATATTAGAATTGAGGGTAGATTTGATAGCTGACGTCTTTTGATTTTGGTTTTGGATGACAGATCCAGTTTCCTTGCCACTCCCCCTTTGGAGAACTTCCTGTGAAATTCTTAAAAAAAATTTTTTTTAAAATCTCCTGCCAATATGCCAGTCAAGGAAAGGGAATAACACTGAAATCTATATCTGTAATATTTTGATATTTGAGACACTGTGTTTGTCTTGGAATAATGTTGACACTTCAAAATCAAATTTATCATTGACTGCATAAATATTAAGATTTAATGGAGACTACCATCTTAGTTATTTCGAATAGACAGTAAAAGTTTTTCTTGTTTTTTGACAAATTTGGTTAGGCAGAAGAAATATCTGATTATGAGTGTGTGCTGTGGTTTAATCTGGTATATTTGTATCATAAGAAAAAAATAGATTTGCTTGGTATCTGTTCTTAAAAGGAGATAAAGGAATTCTTTTATCACTTGTTATTGATTTTTATTACAGTTTTCTTGGCTTAACACTAAAAAATAAAGAGATTGTTATAGTACTGTGTATAACCCAGGGAAAATTGTCTAAATTCAGATGCCTTCTTATTGTGCATCCTGGCAATTAGAATAAAAAGCAAAACTACATTCCAGTCTTCCTATCCTGATGGAATTGATTCTGTTATTTCACCATTTTATTTAGGCAGCTTTCCTAGGAGTCATATACTGAAATTCAGATTTCTTGATTTGTAAAATAAAGTTTATTTCTTCCCCTTTCTGCTTTTCCCCATATGTCACATATTATATTTTTTGTTTTTTTACAACATTGTTGATTAAATTTTAGATGTTTTAGATGTTAGTTGTCTATGGCACATTGGTACTAAGTGCCCACAGTCTACTGGTTCACTCAGATTTCCTCCTGACTTGATTCATTTCACAGTGGGCTAATTACAAAGTAGATTTTCAACACATGAAACAGCCTCAGTTGCCATGTTAATGTACATTTTCATGGTAATGTGATCAGAGGCTCATTAGCCAGTTTCCAAAATGATCCTCTGCATTAATTAAATATAAAAATGACTCCTTTATAACCAGAAAGAGGGAAAAGAAGATTAACATTGTTAATTATACTAGGGACAATACCTTTCGCTTCATTTTCCCCCTAGGAACTAGAAAGTTTAGGTTATCTAGGATATTCATTTCCTAGATAAGTTCTTATTTACTCTGACTCATGAAAATGGTCTCTAGGTGGAACACTTTCCTTAGTTTGGTTTGTTCAAGTTTGAGTATTTTTTTTTTTTGGTCATGGAGAAGTAAAAGAGTGTATTAACCATTCTATATTTTCCTCCCAATTAACAACTTTATATAAACATATAATACAGAGGGGCTGGAGGTGGCATCCTCCCTAGGCATGCCTAGGTGGATATTTGTATCTAAGACATCAATCTGAATCACTGCATTCAGAATACACTATATTTGTTAAGGAGCAGGAGGCTTTGTTGTGGTTTCTTACTTCCCCACTGTTCTTTTGTGACATTTGCCTATCCTAAATAGCGAGAAAATAAACCATACTATTTACTATTTTCAGCTGTATTCTTCCATATATTTATTTTATTCTCGAGCAGCAGTACTTGTGTTCTTTAATAAAGAAGTAAAAAATGAAATAATTACTTCCATTTAACTTGCTTTTATTAGATGAATTAAAGCCCCAACATAAAGGTCTTGTGTGTGTTTTCTAGGAAGAGTCCTCCTATAGTTTGCCTCCAGCCTGGCCTTCTTTGAGTTAATGGACTAGATAGGATATCAGAGGAAACCAATGATATGTCTATATAATACACTGGAGCCCCACCATGTGTGCTGTGCCTGGATTCTAATTTTACGTGGAGGAGAGGCATATCAGAGCATACATAAAAGTGAGAATGTTTTAAACCAGGTGTTTATGAGGGCACATAACTGCACTCATTAGAAAAGATAGTTTTTACAGAGTGACTTGTGTTTGGAAGCCTGAGTATTTCTAGCTATTGTGCTAAAATTATTTAACTCACATAAACATTAACAATTGATTGTCCAAATCATATTTACTTATAGAATAATTTCTTATCAAAGGTAGCCTGCCCTTCTGTTTACTTTGTCATTATTTCTTGAAAAGTATGAGAGACAGCACTATTCCAATCATGGAACCCAAAACTATAATAATTAACCTTGAAAATGTGCCTATAGTGGAGGGAATCAGATATTATATTTGCAGGTGTAGTGCTGGAATGTTGGATTGTTGTAAGCATGCAAACTTATTAATAGCGTATTGCAACCATGGTGCTTCATATTAAAAAATAAAAAGTAGGAATTATGTCCTTCATTTAAATAAAAAATAAAATGTTCCTGTTAAGGAGGCTAGCTTAGGGGGTGGGTGGTAACCTGTGGCCGTTGGTGGAGGAATGCTAGAACTGATTGTGAGACTAGGGTGGAAAATTGTATGCATGAAACCACTATTTATAGATTTGTAAAACACAGTGGCTAAATAATTTTAATTATGACAAATTAAGGCGTACCAGTAGATGTCATTATTTAAGTTTGCCAGTTGCATGACTAAGAGCAAAATGTGCATTTTTCTATAAACAGAATTATATTAATGGATTTTTTCACATATTCTTCATAGATTTGTAAGTTGGACAGTTTGGAGCACCTAGAAGGCAGTTTCTGTTTTATAACTGCAGTAAACAAAGAAAATATGGTAGCTGGTGAAGTAATCAGAATAATTTGCTGATGTGTAAAGCAAGGTCATTTATAGTTGTTTTTGTTAATAAAAAAATTCTCATAGAAAGGAACTAAGATTTTCAATTGGCATGTTAAGAAATTTCAAAGGATTATTTTTAACTGGGAATTGAGCAAGTCAAGCTTCAACAGATGGAAAAAACAGTTTAATGGTAGTTTTCATACATTTCTCTATCTGTTAGCTTTAATATATAAGTGGGACACAATTGTTATCTGCACTGAACATTTGTATACCAAAAGCATGTTATTCAATCAACTCTTAAAATAGCAAATATAGTAATGAGAAATGCCGTTTTAGCAACATGAACTCAATTGCCTGTTCCACATCAATCTGATTAAATAATAACCTACAAAGAGACTACAATTGAGTATTTGGCATTTATGACCTGATAATAGATTTATTTATGAGAGAGATCACATGGCAATACCTATATTTACTAAATGATTAGCTTATTTTTTGTACTAAATAATATATAACCTTTTAATTGGCATATGTGTGGGGTTTATTGGTGTTGAATATATTAAAATGAGGGCAAATACTTAAAGAAAACTGTTAAAGTTGTTTCTAAGATGTAACTAAAGTTCTGTAATGTGATATAAGATTTTACTCTTATTTGTAAAACAAGGCAAATTATAAAAACATATACTCACTTAAGTCTCAGGGAAAAAAATGTCTGATCAAACTACCTCTCCAGGCAATGCCACTGATATAACTATTGTCTTCCTCTGACTGTTTTTTGTTATATGACTTAGAGTTGATTTATTTATTTTAATGGCTTGCCACAGATCAAAGGTCACCTCACAACCTGCATTCATGAATTAGTACATAAACTGAAACAGAATCTGGATTGCAAGTCACAGTAATCTATTGCTCATACAACATTGACAGTAGCTAATAGAGAACACTTACTATATTATAGGCATTGTTTTCCCCCTAAGCATCTTTTTTATTTAATCATCATCAAACCCAATAATGTGTTACAGAATAACTTTCTATAATTCTAAAGGAATCTCTTTTATATTTTCCTTTATTTTGTAGTGTATTTCTCCTCCAACCTATAGTTTTCTTTTTCTAATTAATTGTCTTGTGTTTCTCAGAAATTTACTTTGTTTTAGGACTATGTAAATTTACATAGTTTTTGTAAATTAAATTTACATTATGTACATTAATTTGATATGCCCCCATGTTCGGGGGGCCGCTGGGAACAGTGAGTGACGTGAATTATGTAAACTTACATTACATTAAAGATCCTAATTTCTTTTCACCATCTCTGCTTGAATATTATTTTTATCGGCTAATTGATTACTTTATTGATTTATTGGTTACTTATTCTTAATGGAATTTTATGGAGTATTGTTTTATATCTTTATGTCTGTGTAATTTTCACCATTTCCACCAACAAAGTTCCAGTGACACCCTACCACCAAAAAGACCGCTTTCCTTATTAATCTCAATCCCTTGCCTATCCCTCTATAATTTTCATAACTTTCACTGAATCTGGCTGTTAGTTTTGCTATTTTTTTTCCTAGTTTATTTGCTTCTATATTTTCATTTATATTCTACATATATCACCATACTTTGTTATATTTTTTCTGTATTCATTTCCCACATTTCTTAACTCTAATGAAGTTCTTGCTTCATGCTCTCAATAAAACACATACACAAATTACTGTCTTAAAATGCTATTTCTGTCTTTTTTTATAGAGTGACCTTCTGATTATTTTATTTATGTGCATTCCTTGCATCAGTCATTGCCTCATTAAAGCACAGTTTAGTAAATTTCTCTGATATGGTAATAAAATTTCCACTTGGAATTTATAAGTGCAATTCCACCCTGATTATTGTTGCTGAAATATTTATGTTAGGTACTCAGAAGCTCTCAATTTCTATAAAATATATCAAAAATTATTCTGGTATATTTAAGGAAATCTTGATTAGTTTTTCACTTACTTTCCAGCTCTTTAAAATTATCGATCTTTATTTAATATAATTTACAATATTCTATACTGTGGGATAGCACCCTGCCTAAGAAAGGTGACAGTTGGGGACTGTTAAACTGTTAGAGTCCAGGATTCTGAACATGGTCTGGGTATAGAGGTTCCAGGTGAGAATCTGGGGCTCCAGAATGAGAGAGCAGCATGGGGCCCCTGGTGCCTGGGTCAGATGGCCAGCAACAAGGGGAAGAGTCTGCTCCTAGTGCCTAGGCCTGAAGAGCAGCACCAGAGCCACAAGGCCTGATACCTGGGGCCCGAGGGCTAGTGCCAAGGCCATAGGGCTACAGAGCTACAGGGCTACAGGGCTATAAGGCAACAGGACCAAGACCAGGACCCAGAGGGCTAGCCTCAAAGCAAAAGGGCAAGAAAAGAGAGGACCAGAAAAAGAAGAGAAGAGACTTAGGGTCAGAGAAACAGAAATAGAAAGAGACAGAGAAAAAAAATAGGGAAAGGGACACAGATAAAAAGAGAAATGGAGAGAAAAGAGAGACCGTGAAGAGGAAAACCCTGAATAGAAAGAACCTGTGAAGAGAGGTCCTGAAAAAAGAGGGTCCTGGGAGAGGACTTGAAAAAAAAGTCCTGAAAAAAGATGTCCTGAAAATAGATGTCCAGAAGAGGGAGGCCCTGAATAGAGGAGTGTGAAGGGATGTCCTGAAGAGAGAAGCCTGCTTGGAGAACCTGTCAGGAGAAACAGAGGTCCTTGGAGGGAAGTTCCTGTAGCAAGGTGGAGTGAGGAGTAAGAGAAAGTAGAATTAAAAAGAAAGCTTCAAGAACCTCTGGTTTTGTTCTTTTATCTGTCAACAGGTCAGGGGAATGGTTGTAGGCTCCAGACACAGGCTGGGGACCTGAATGATTTGTGAGTACTGATGGCTACCTTGCTAGGCCCTGGTATCTGCTGCCTTGCTTTTCTCCTGACCCCAAATACTGTTAGAACCTTGGAATCCACAGGGGGTTCCGTGAGCCTGGGACCTTGGGACCCCCATTGAAGGGGGTTCTTTCTCAAGCCCTAACTGTTCAATTTATTGATTATTGACTCTTTTACCTTTCCAGTGGGATGCGTTATTGTAGACATCATTGAGGTCCAGATCTTGAAGCATTTTGCCTATGTTTTTCTGAATGCATTTTATAGATTTTTGTCTATAATTCATTTTATATTTTGTGAAATGTGTAAAATATTGATTCAGCTTTAGTTATTTACATGTGAATAGCCAGTTTTGATAGCATTGTTTGTTGAAGAGGCTGTTTCTACTCCACTTTGTACTCTCAGCTCATTTTTTAAAAATTAACTGACCTGTGGTTGGAGCAACAGTACAATGGCTAGGTGTACTTGCCTTGCATGTGGTGGACCCATGTTCAATTCCTGGCATCTCATACGGTCGTCCTCAGTGCATAACCAAGAGCAAGTTATGAGCACTGTCAGGTGTGGCAAAAAACTCACAACAACAAAAAAATTAACTGATTGTGTATAAGGGTTTGTCCTTTGATATTCTGTTCTGACCTATTGGTCAGAAAATATATCCTATTCCAAAACCATACTGTTTTAATCACTTTGGCTTTAAAGCATAATTCTAAATTAAATAATGAAATACACACTCCAGATTTTTATTTTTCATTATGGTTTTAGCTATTCAGAGCCTTTTATTATTCAATATAAACCTTTATTGGGTACTATTCAAACTCCTTGAATAATATCATCTGAATTGGATAGGGATTGCATTAAACCTATATAGAAATTGAGATAGAATGGTCATTTTGACTATATTGATTCTTTCTTTCCAAGAGTAGGGACTACTTTTTCATTTCCTATTGTCTTCTATTATTTTCTTAATGTTGGAAAATTATCATTGTTTAGCTATCCAAACTATTTTGTTAATTGGATTCCTAAGAATTTGATTTTTGGCCCACCACCCCCCAGCGGGGGGGCCGGGCCCCCCCCCCCAACACAATCCCCGGGCGGGGGGGGGGCAAGATGGGGGGTGGGGAATCCGAGGCCGGCGGAGGGAGGCCAGCGGGGAGAAACGAAAAAGACACACCAACCGCGGCCAAACCCTCTGCCCCAGGAATTTGATGCTCTTGAACATTATTTTGAACTGGACAAGCTCTGTTTTTTTTATCCTCTGGTTCATTTTCAATATTGACTTTATAGGCATCCACTTTGCTATATTGGTTTATTGTTTTTAGGTTATTTTTGTAGACTCTTTTTGGCATGATATATAATATCATGCCATCTGCAGATAGAGACAATTTGACTTTTTATCTTTCTATTTGGACCCCTTTGATTTCCTTTTTGAATAAGAGTGGAGACTAGAGACCCTTGCCTTTTCCCTAATCTCTGTGTGAATGCTTTCAGTTTTTCACCATTCAGAATAATATTTTCTATGGACTGTTATAGACAGAATTTACTACTTGGAGGACATTTACTTCCATTCCTATTTTATTTAGTATTTTTATAATAAATGGATGTTTGATACTGTCAAAATATTTCTATGCTTAGATTTATCACTATCACTATAACTATCTTCCCATTCATCATCTATTTGCTTGAGCGGGCACCAGTAATATCTCCATAAGTCCTGTCTCATGCTAGTAGAGCCCAAGGGCATCTGCTTGCTCCAGGAATATAAAGAGTCTCAAACCATTATATTAGGTCATGGGAATGAACTAATATAATTGTTATTGGTATTTGGCATATAAAATATGACACGGGCAGCTTGCCAGGCTTGCCGTGTGGGTGGCAAACTCTTGTAGTCACCTCTAAATATAGCATTTATTGATGAACCACGAGGCCACAAGCGGTCGCGCGAGCCGGGTTGTGATAGGCTTGTCTGCTGGGTGGAGTTCTGACGAGAGGGAAGTCCGATGTGGAAAATGGTGGCCCTCATGGAGTGGTGGGGGGTCGTCTGGCTTGTTGTGAGGCTCTGCTGGGGTGATGGGCCAGGGCTAGAACCCGCCATCCCTCCCAGGCCAGGGCTAGAACCCGCCATTCCTCCCAGGCGCTTTGTGAGCGTCTAGGCACAGGGAGAGCCAGTAGCAGCTCTGCACCATGTCTGTGAGTCTCTGGATCAGCATACCTGGGCGGATTTAAAACAGACTGCTGCAGGGTGGATCTCGATGAGCTGGGCTGTGGTAAGCTGGTCTGCTGGGTGGAGTTCTGACGAGAGGGAAGTCCGGATGTGAAAAATGGCAGTTAGATTTATATAGTCAAAATATTTTTATCTTTCCTTATACTGACGTGGTATATTGTGACAAATTATTTACATATATTGAGATAAATCCCACTTTATCATGGTATAGTTTTTTAAAAAATTCTGTTGTATTAATCTTGCTAAGATTTTGTTGAGGACTTTTGAATGGATGTTCGTCAAGGAGTTTGGTCTGACATTTATTTAGAAATGTATTTTCTTCCTTGAGTATCTGTGTAATGGTAACTTTGTACAAAGTATTAGAAAGGATTCTTTATACTTCAGTATTTTGGAAGTGCTTAAAGATAAGGGCAGTAAGTCTCTGAAAGTTTGATAAAATTCACCAATAATTTCATCAGAACCAAAACATTTACTTTTGCAGAGATTCTTAATTACTGTTTCAACTTTCTTGTATATGATTAGCCAATTTATATTTTCTAATTTTCTCCTCGCTTAGTTTTGGGTGCTTATATAATTTGCTCATTTCTTCTAGGTTCTCCAACATAACAGAGTAGAATTGTTCATGGTAATTTCTTATATCTTGTATTTTTGAGGGTTAAGTTGTCCTTAATTTCTCTCCTTCTTTCTTTCTTTCTTTCTTTCTTTCTTTCTTTCTTTTCTTTCTTTCTTTCTTTCTTTCTTTTTTTTTTTTTCTTTTTTTTTCTTTTTTCTTTTTCTTTCTTTTCTTCTTCTTTTCTTTTCTTTCTTTCTTTTTTCCTTCTTCTTTCTTTCTTTCTTCCCCCCCCCCCCCCCCCCCCCCCCGTACACCCAGCTATGCTCAGGGGTTAGTCCTGGCTCTGCACTCAGGAATTACTTCTGGCGGTGCTCAGGGGACCATATGGGATGCCAGGGATCGAACCCAGGCCAGCATGGGCCAGCCACGTGCAAGGCAAATGCCCTACCCGCTGGGCTATCGCTCCGGCCCCATCCCCTTTTATTTCTGATGCTATTTATTTGAGTACTTTTTACCCCTCATGAGTCTAGTTTATTTATTCTTATTTTAGACTAAAGTTTGTCTATCTTGTTTATTGTTCTAAAGAACCAGATTCTGGTTTAATTGACTTCTTGCTATTGCCTTTTTGGTTTCTTCTGGTTTTCCTTCCTTCTTCTTGTCTTTGGATCCATCTGATTTTGGTTCTCCAGGTATTTTAGATATATGTTTAGGTTATTAATTTTATATTTTTCTTCTTTACTACTGTAGGACTATTGATATGTTTCCTTCTAAGTATGCATTTTGTTTTTATCCTATAGTTTTAGGCAATTTTTTTTCTTTATTATAACCAGTCAGAAAGATGTTTTAAAAATCTGTTCCCTCTTCTTTGATTTGGCTGTTAGTAGCCAATTTGTTGTTCAGTCTCCAGAATTTCTCCACATCTTTTATTTATTTATTTTTTAAAATTTTTTTATTATACCACCGTGAAACATACAATTACAAAGGTGTTCATAATTGGTTCTTGGTAATACAGTATTCCAGCACCCATCCCTCCACCAGTGCCCCATTTCCACCACCAATGTACCCCTCCCCTCCCGTCCCCCCACCCGCCTTATAGCAGGTACCCCAGTTTCCTCTCTTTCTCTATCTCTCTCTCTGTCTCTGCATCTCTCTCCCTCTTATTTTACACATTGTCTCCACATCTTTTAATGATTAATTTTTATCTTTGTGGCATTGAGGTCTGATAGGATGTATGGTATTATTTTTATGTTTGTGAATTTATGGAGATTGTCTTATGATCAAATATGTGATCTGTCTTGGAGAATGTTGTAAATGCACTAGAGAAAAATTTGTCCTTAGAGTATTTTGAGGATTTAAGGAGCTGTACATATCATGTAGTATGTGTTTTCTAGTATGTTTTTTATTTATTCTTATTTAAATTTTTAAAAATATTATACCACTGTGCGATATACACATTGTGGCTTGCCCTAGAGACATTTAGGGATTATTATGTAAAGCCCTTTGTGTACATTCAATGCTCAGTTCTCCTCCAGTATTACCATTTCCCACAATTAGTAGAACACGAGTATATTTCACTAATGAATGCAGTCATTCTATATCTGTCCTTTACCAATTACAAAGATGTTCATGATTGGGTTCCAGTCAGACATTATTCCAGCAATCATCCCTCCACCAGTGCCCTATTCCCACCACCGATATCCCCAGATTCCCTCCCCTTTTCCCCTACCTCTATAGCAGGTACTATTCCTTTTCTTCTCTCTTTCTCTCTCTCTCTCTATACTTTGATTTATATGATCAAAATGTTTTTATCTTTCCATATACTGATGTGGTATATAGTGATAAATGATTTACATACATTAAACTATCGATGTCTCCCTAAGATAAATCGCGACTTTATCGTGATATAGTTTTTTCTATACTATAGAAAAAAAAACTATACCATGATATAGTTTTTATACCATGATCTATATTTTCTCTCTCTCTCACTCTCTCTTCTCTTACACATTGTGACTTGTCCTAGAGACATTTAGGAATTATTATGTAAAGCCCTTTGTGTACATTCAATGCTCAGTTCTCCTCCAGCATTACCATTTCCCACAATTGGTAGAACACAAGTATATATTTATATCTCACTAATGAACGCAGTCATTATCTGTCCTTTACCTTCTGACTAATTTCACTCAGGATAATAATCTCCATGTCCGGTCCATTTTCAGGTAAATTTCATGACTTCCTCTTTTCTGACAGCTGCATAGTATTCCATTGTGTAGATGTACCATATTTCTTTAGCCAGTCTTCTGTTCTCAGGCATTCAGGTTATTTCCAGATTCTGGCTATTGTGAATATTGCTGTGATGAATATAGACATGCAGATGGTATTTATGTTATGTGTTTTTGACTTCCCAGGGTATATTCCCAGGAGTGGTATGGCTGGGTCAAATGGGAGCTCTATAATTAGTTTTTGGAGGAATGTCCATATTGTTTTCCAAAAAGGCTGGACCTGTTGACATTCTCACCAGCAGTGATGAGAGTCCCTTTCTCCTCCACATCCATGACAGCACTTGTCTTTGCTCTTTTGGATACGTGCCAGTCTCTGTGGTGTGAAATGATGCCTCATTGTTTTTTTTTGATTTGCATCTCCCTTATGATTAATAATGAAGAACCCTTTTTCATATGCCTTTTTGGCCATTCGAATTTCTTCTTTTTTGGAAGTTTCTGTTCATTTTTTTTGTCCCCAGTTTTTGATGTGGTTGGCTGTTTTCTTCTTGTAAAGTTCTACCAGTGCCTGATATATCCTGGATATTAACCCCTTATCAGATGGGTATTGGGTGAATATTCTGTGGGCTGTCTCTGCATCTTGGTTACCATTTCTTTTGAGGTGCAGAAGCTTTTTCAGTTTTATATAATCCCATTTGTTTATCTTTGCTTCCATTTCCTTTATCAGTGGTGTTTTGACTTTGAAGATGCCTTTAGAATTGATGTTGTAAAGTGTTTTTCCTATGTTTTCTTCTATGTACCTTAAAGATTCATGTCTGATATTGAGATCTTTGATCCATTTTGATCTGACATTTGTGCACAGTGTTAGAGGAAGGTCTAAGTTCATTTTTTACATGTAGCTGTCCAGTTTTCCCAGCACCATGTGTTGAAAAGGCTTTCTTTGCTCCACTTAATACTTTTTTTCTACTTTATCAAAGATTAAGTGACTGTATATTTGAGAGTGTGTGTGAGGATATTCAGTTCTATACCATAGCTCTACAGGTCTATTTCTATACCATTACCATGCTGGTTTAATTACAGCTGCTTCGTAGTAGAGTTTGAAGTTGGAGAAAGTGATGCCTCCCATCTTCTTTTCCCCAAGGATTGCCTTAGCTCTTTGTGGGGGCTTATTTTCCATATAATTTTCAGGAGTGTTTGGTCAATTTCTTTGAAGAACGTCATGGGTATCCTTATTTGAACAGCATTGAATCTGTGTAAAACTCTAGGGAGCATTACTGTTTTGATAATGTTAATTCTCCCAATCCATGAACAGGGAATGTACCTCCATTTCCTCAGGTCCTCTTTTATTTCTTGAAGCAATCATTTTGTAGTTTTCTTTGTATAGGTCCTTTATATTCTTAGTCAAACTGATTCATGGTGTTTAATTTTCTGTAGCACAATTGTGAATGGGATCGTTTCTTTAATGTTCCTTTCTTCTCTTTCATTATTTGCATATAGGAAAGCCATTGACTTTTTTTAGTTTTTATTTATTTATTTATTTATTTATTTTTTACAATTACAAAGATATACAATTAAAAAGTTCATATTTGGGTTTTGGTCATACAGTGTTCCAGCACCCATCCCTCTACCAGTGCCCATCTCCTACCACCAACGTCCCCGGTTCCCTCCCCTCCCCCAGCCCTCCTCCATGGCAGGTTCTTTATTTCTTTCCCTTTCTCTCTCTTTCTCTTTTCCTTCCCTTCCAGACTATGGATTACAGAACATACATTATAGGGTTGTCATGTGTATCTTTTTGCCTGTATTTAATGCTCAGTTCTAGGTTGGTATTAGTACCCTCGACAATTGTTAGCACATTGTTCCATTTTCTGTCTTACCTAAACTCTGACTCCCACATTTTTTGTGATAATTTCCACCTTTGACAAGACCTCCTGATATATGTTTCACTTGACCTTGAATATTGGTATCATAATATGTACATATATATTTATGTTATGCAAATAAATGCAGTCATTCTGTATCTGTCTCTCTCCTGGCTAATTTCTCTCAACATAATCTTCTCCATGTCCATCCATTTATAGGCAAATTTTATAACTTCATTTTTCCTAACAGCTGCATAGTATTCCATTGTGTAGATGTACCAAAGCTTCTTTATCCAGTCATCGATTCTTGGGCACTCTGGTTGCTTCCAGATTCTGGCTATTGTGAATAATGATGCTATGAACATAAAAGTAGGGATGGTGTTTCTGCTGCGTATTTTTGGTTTCCCAGAGTAGATTCCCAGGAGTGGTATGGCTGGGTCAAATGGGAGTTCAATTTCTAGTCTTTGGAGGAATGTCCATATTGTTTTCCAGAAAGGCTGTACCAGTTGGCATTCCCACCAACAATGGATGAGTGTCCCCTTTTCTCCACATCCATGCCAGCACTTATTGTTCTTGCTCTTTTGAATATATGCCAATCTCTGTGGTGTAAAGTGATATCTCATTGTTGTTTTGATTTGCATCTCTGATGATTAGTGATGATGAGCATTTTTTCATATGCCTTTTGGCCATTCAAAATGGGTATTGATTTTATGGCCTGCCACTTTACTTCAGATTCCACTCTAGTAATCTTGTTTCTAGGAGCTTTTTGATAGAGAGTTTAGGGTTCTCTAGGTATAGTATCATATCATCTGCAAATAGTGACAGCTCTATTTCATATGGATTGTGTCATCCTCTGAATTGGTACTTTGATTTGGTCTAATAGCTTGTCTAGTGATTGTTTCATTTCTGTTGTTAATATAGTGACTGTAGATTTCAGATCCTCATGCATAAAAGTAAGTTTTCCCTGCTTCACTACTTCTTTATTTAGTAACTTACGGTTTTACTACATTCTGACTGGTTTATTTATTCAGTGGCGACAATGGATTATTGAAGTGTCCCTCACCAATATTGTGTTTCCTTCCATAGATTTTTTTAGGTTTGAGTTCAAAATTCTTGCAAACTTTGCTCATCCTACATTTGTTTCACATGTGTTAAATAAATTAGTACTTCTTGATCTATTGTTTCCCTTAACCAATAATTAAATTGTAATTACTTTCTTTTGTTAAAATATTATTTATTCTGATCTAAATTTGACTGTCCCACCTTTTCTCTGTTTACCATTGACTTGTACAAAAAATTTCTCATCAATTTACTGATCCTATGTCTAGCCTGTGATTTTGTATGTGTTTGTAAGCAGGAAATGGATAGATTTTGTTTCCTGATCTAGCCCTTCTTTCTGTTTCTTTTCGTAGAATTTGGTCCATTGACATTCAGAGGTATTACTGATATTAAGGGCTGTGTTGCCATTTTACTGTGTCATGTTGTTGGGTGTTACTTCTACTATTGACTCTTTGGCATATTTAAACGGCCTTTAAGTTAAAGGACCAGTTTATTAATAGAAAATGCTGTCAGCTTTTGTTTGTCTGAAACTGTTTTTATCCTCTGTCCCATACCATGATTGTTTTGAAGGATAGTGGACTCTAAGTGTTTTTTTTCATTTTATAATTTGAACATGTAATTCAACTTTTATCTTCTGTGTTAGATTAGCATAAGGTCTGTTGTGATTCTTATATTATTTCCCTTATATTTAATATTTCTCTTGTTGCTATAGATGTCTGCCTCTCTCTTTGGATTTTGTCTTTTAGATTATTATGTGTCTTAGCATTGTTCTGTTAGTTCTATTTATAACTGTGTTTCTCAGTCTGGAAGATATTAATGGTCTTGAGGATTGCTTGGCTTTTTATCTCTGTCAAATGCAGCAGTTGGGTTTCTCAGTTTCCTCATATTTTTTTGAGTTTTATGTACACTTAATGATTTGGATTCCCTGATACTTAAGAACTGATCTGTTTAATTGTTTATACCAGAGGTCTATTTATAATAACCTATTGTTCAGATTATTTCCCTTTTTCATGTAGTACTATTTGAATTTGCCAAAGGGTCTTTAATAGTCACTTCATTTAGTTGGCTGAGATTTATTATTGTATAAGATCAGAGAAGAATGATGTTTGCATCCAACTGACTTCAATATGATGAGTGTATTCAGTAATAATCATTTTTGAGTTTGTATAATTGAAGCTGACATCAAATGATCTAGGGCTAGGGTCAGCAAGGAGGATGGTCTCAGGGTACCAGGCTCAGGAATATCCTTCAGGATCCCATCTTTGCCCAACAAATGGAACATGTTGCAAACATTTTACTTTAACATTGTCTCAGATTTGTTTAATAGAAAACCTGATCTAAATAGATGTTAGACACGATTATTACATTATTTATATTCTGAATAAATATATTGTATATTCTGTATAACATATTGTAGAAAAAGTTCACTTAAAATCATTTTCTGTAGATCTCTAGTATAAAATAAGTTAAATTGAAAATTTTAAAATATAATAGAAAACAGCTATTTTTTGATAATTATATCTTTTTGGTTTTATAATTTATCACTAAAATGATCTTGATAAATGATCATATTATGGCTGAGTCATAGTCTGTGACTTATAAACATGATCCTTTGATGAATGCTCATGAATGAACCAGTAACAATATTAACAGTGAACAAAGGACAATTGCCAGATCATTCCTCTTCTTAAATAATGTTTTTTTTTTTTTTTTCAGCATTTCCCTTTTATTTTTTTTTTTTTTTTTTTTTTTAAACATTAGGATTTTTTTTTTTTTTAACATTTTATTATACCACCGTGAGATATACAGTTACAAGCGTTGCTCACGCTTGGGGGGTTTCGGTCACACAGTGTTCCAGCACCCCGCCCTCCACCAGTGCCCCTTAGCCACCACCCATGTCCCCAATTCCCTCCCCCCCCACATCCCGCCTAAATGGCAGGTTCTTTATCTCCTCTCCTCTCCCTCTCTCTCTCCTCCTTCTCCCACACATTGTGGGTTGCACTCACGTACACTTAGAAGCCATCATTTGCATTTTTTGTCTGTCCTTAATGCTCAGTTCTATGTTAGCATCAGAACTTTAGACATTTATTCACTCATGTTCTTTTCTCTATCTAAACCAACCTCTGACTCCCACACGCTTGTGGTAATTTCCACTTTTGGTAAGATCGCCTAGTATATTTATGCCATGCAAATAAATGCAGTCATTCTATGTCTCTCCCTTTCCTTCTGACTAATTTCACTCAACATGATTCTTTCCATATCCATCCATTTATAGCAAAATTTCATAACTTAAATAATGTTCTTAACTAAACATTCCTTTCTCCATAAATACCTATTTCTCATCTTTCACAATAACAATAAATTTATTTTAAAACTGGTTCCCTTACTTTGAAATTTGCATTAGAGCTTTGAATTATTCGCGACTTTTTACCAGTCTATTTGTGCTTTGTATATCACAGAAAATCCTGAAAGAAGGGAAAACATTAATTAACTTGAGATGTAAAATCACTTGTTGATATTTTTAAATGCTTTATTTTTATTTTTCTTCAATCCTATTAAAAGTTAATGCCTTTAGAAAGTGCACAGTTCATAGATGGCTAACTGTACTTTGGGAACTTTCTATTTAAGCATTATTAATAATGCTTAAATAATAAACAGTATTTGTTGGTTGTAATATTTAGGGAGATAACCTGATGTCTGCTTTGAATTCCTCATAAAGTACACTAAATAAACAATCTGAAAAGAAGTTTAGTAAATTATATTTTAGTTCAGGTGTACCTTAGTTCACATTTGTTAGCTTCTGGATTATACAAGGAAATATAAACCTATTAACACTAATCTGAGAAAAGAGAGAGAGAGAGAGAGCGAGAGAGAGAGAGAGAGAGGAGGAATAGTGCCTGCCATTGAGGTAGGCTGGGGAGGGGAGGGAATCTGGGGACATTAGTGGTGGGACAAGTGCATTGGTAGAGGAATGGGTGAAGGATGGGTGCAGGAATGGAAGACTGTATGACTGGAACCCAAACATGAATAGCTGTCTAATTGTATATATTATGGTGGTATAATAAAATAAAAATAAATATTATATATATGATTTTAGTACATACATAAAATCATTTTGTCTCCTCTATCAATATAAGAAAATGTTGCTTATCAGTTGTGAATACAGACGTTTAGTATTATCTCATTCATCCAAGTATTTTAAATATTTTAATTCATTGCAAAGGACAATGTCTCTAGAGTTGCTTATGCTGTATTGGGCTACATGGAGCTGGGAAATCTCTGAGACAGAAATTTGCTTGTGAAATACTTGGGACATTGTCTCAGGAACGACAAATTTGTGTTAATGAAGGAAGTAGGAACCAGCAGAAGCAGTATAAGTGTGATTCATTCTCAACAAAGACTTTGACTGATTATTAGGAGATCTGTAGATCTCTTCCTTTGGAATTGTTCCTAAGTGACTAAAAGAAGTTATGTATTTACACTCTTCAGTCTTGATATGGTAGTAAGCTCGTTTAGCTCTGTACAGTATGATTCTGAGTATAGATTCCAAAATAGTGCAAATCTATAAGATTCCAGGACATGCTACTCCTAAGAGCTTGGGAGTATACCCTGTTTTGAAAGGTGATATCAGTGCTTGGAAATCATCTACTGCATATACTGATTCATATTGTAATATATGAATATCATTTTTAGCCAATAATAGCTTCCTCCTCCTAATAAATTTTGACATTTTGAGGTAAAATCTAGATCCTTAAAAGTTTAATTATTTTTCTTTTTATCTGCTTCATTGCTGGACTTAAAAGGGTCACTGGTAAATATTTTGAGAGTGTGACTTTGAAAGTCTCACCTGTAGAAATGTAATGAAGTGTGCCTGGAGATTGATTTTGTCGCATGCTATCAAATCATGTAGCAATGCAGTTTCACTGACTTAAATATTATCCTTGCCATATAGTTGAACTCTGTCCTGCCACATTCACCTCATCAAAACGTTTTCTGTCATATGACCAATGACTTCAAATGTCCTCATCCATCTTCTTTTCAAATTGCATTTTGTGTGACTGATGTTGAATATTTGTTAAAATTAAATGGATAAAACAAAGAGAAAAAAAATGTCTCCTTTTAATGGACTAGTCTGAAGAAACAAGGAAAATTCTCTAATAAAAAATAGGAGAGTTATAATGATATGTTATGCTATTTTTCAGTGATTTAATTAACTACATATAATAAAAAGTCTTCTATTTTTAGAAGTATATTTTCAACATTTCTTAAAATCAACATCCTGAAATGTTTGAACTTTAGAAAATGAAATTAATAGGTGTCAAAGAGTTTATGGAAGGAGTTATTCTGATGAATTCCCACAATTAGAATTAATTAGACCACATATCCTGCAAGATATTTTTTCTTACTGATGAGCTTATCATAATGGCTCTTTTCATGTTTTGTGAGGGCCAATGATTAAACTATTAGGTAAACAGAAGCCAAAACCATAGTGACTTTGGAAGACCCAGTCATCTTCATTTTTCCTTGTAGCTGTTTAATGCTATCATTGTGCTAAACTAATTACAGAACAGCAACATATACCTGAAGTTTACTAATGTTTACTAATGGTAATTCCTTTTTGAAAAATATCAAACTATATAAAGGGTACTTTTAAAATGTTTAATATTTAACCTTATGCTTTATTTTCTTAGCAATTGTAGGGAATTAACTATTTCTGTGCTATTATTATATTAATAAAATAAATGGTTTTACAAAAAATAATATTCTTAGTTTCTAGGATAGTAATTGGCATATGATGTACTTGAATAAATTGAATGAATAAAATGAATAAATAAATATTGAACCAATGTAGAAATAATTGAAGTAACATAGTATGAATATAGAATAAAGTTAGGATTATAAGTTATGAATATACTGTTAGTTTCCAGATGTGCATTTTTATATATCGGTGTCAGTATAAATTTTCTGATTGGCATTTGAACAAAATTAACTAGACAGTGAGTAGTCACAGGAAACCAGAAGGGTATGGGTAAACTCTGGAGGAAGATTTTGAAGTTGTCAATAAAATAAAAGGCAAGTGATACAAGTGAAAGTGGGATATAAGATAAGATGTAATATAGAAGAACATTTAGAGTTCTGGAAACCCAGAAAGTGAATCCAAGAACAAAAACTGG
Source organism: Cryptotis parvus (assembly GCA_021461705.1). Taxonomy (NCBI): domain Eukaryota; kingdom Metazoa; phylum Chordata; class Mammalia; order Eulipotyphla; family Soricidae; genus Cryptotis; species Cryptotis parvus. Next base: position 4,989 of record JAJIBD010009457.1, on the reverse strand, counting down.
CCAGACCCTCACAATCAGCCTAGGGGGGGAAAAAGGCATGGCATTATCATTACTATTCTCTTATATGAGCTGTAAGGATCAACATAATTGATGCTGGCTAAGTGAGCATGTAGGGGATGGAAGGTGGGTGTGAAATGCGGGTCTCTGGTGGTGGTGGGGGCACACTGGTGGCAGGATAGGTGCTGAATGATGAATCTTTCCAGCAACTATATTGTGAAAAAGTTTGTACTTTGTAAATCACGGTGTTTAAAATAAATCATTAAAAAAGAATTATTATCTTAACAATAATTGAATATGAAGGCCAAAGGAGATGGCAGAGCCAAATATAGCTATTTGTGATATTGCCCAAATTTCTCCTTTAGAAAATTCTACAATTTTGGGTAGATTTTTCAGCTTGTAAGTGTGCTCAAGAGACTTTGGATATTGACTGGTGATTTTCTGCCTATTAGTGCAGTAGATCAGTATGACAACCCAAGGACACAATGCTCTTGATCCCTGCACTACCAATGATTACAAGCACCACCCTAGTATTGCTTAGGGAGCCTCCATCATCACACTGTTGGTGTTGAAGGTCCCCAGGAATGCATTTAGTGATACTCGAAGGCCTCCAGAAATGTGCTAGGAACAATGCAGCTTAATAGATCAAACTCACTGATCCACATGCAAGCCATGTGCCTGAACTCCTATGCTATATCTCTGATTATTTTATTTATGTAATGCCATATTTCTTCCCTAGAGCAGAAATGGTCTTTCATATTTACTTCATTCCTCATAATCCTCCCCAAACATGATTGAAACTTTTTCCTGTAGTAGATGTACAGTAAAATTCCATTCATATTGTCATTCAATGTTATTCTCCATTGAACTCCCAAGTGTTAAATCTTAATACAATGTTTATCACAGTCAGTTTTCATGAAAGACCATTGTTGGTCTTTGCTGCAAGTCAGTAGTTAGCCTTCTAACCTGATTTTCAAGTAATTTTAGTGTTACACTCAAATAAATTAGCCTTTATCTTGGAAGGATCTTAAGGGTCATATTTATTATGTTTTTACACCCCACAGAGTTGCTAATGCAAAGATTTTAACAAAATATATTCAGTGTTTGTGAAATTAGACTGTTAAGTTAGGGACAACTATAAAACTCATATGGAATCAGCACTGCTGAGCATGCAATTCTTATGTGCATTTCTCATATGAGCTTAATGTACCAAGAAGACTTCATTAAGTTTTCATTATACTTTAACTCTAAAAAATGTATTGACATGGTTTAGAAGTCATTGATCATTAGTCACAATATGTTGTGAATCTCTCTACTGAAATAAAGACAAATGAAACTTTTCAGGTGAAAAATAGGCTTCTACTTAGTTATTCCTTCAAAAGAATTCACAGACTATATTTGAAGGTATGCATATATTGTGACAATTATTTGGATTTTAATATCTGTCCTAATAAATATGTAAGAAAAAGATGGCAATGCAGAATGCCAAAATTTGCTTAAGCGAGGGAAAAATAGATTTTTAAAGGTGAGATGACAACTTGCTATAGTGAGAACATATTGCCCCCAAAATGCTAGCAAGCAAATACAGATATATGTCAGTAGTTCTGTATTTTTTATAAAATGGTCTTGTAAAAGTAATAAAACATGCTATTTATAATAAGTTGAGTTACATTAACAAAAACAATTGTTATATTCTATATATTGCTGGGACTTGGATAAATTCCAGTATTCTCATGACAAAACTAACTTTTATAAAACAGATAAGTGCATTCACTTTAAGATATTTAAGTTTAAATAGTCTTTTTTAGGTTCTTCATACTGATTTAATATTGAAATAAATTTTTGATTTCTAAATCTTTTATATTAAGATTATTATAATATATAACATATATTATATTTTAATATAAATACTTTATATTAAGAGTAGGTGACTACTCAATGGTGTAATAAAAAAGATTAAATGACTGGAGTTACACATAGTCTTAGATAAGATGGAGTATAGAACTACATTTAATAATTAAAGATCTAATGTTAGTGGATTAACCATCTTAATTTTATAGTAGTCTATAATCTGGTAAAATATGGAAAATTTGGGGAGCTCAACTACTCTAGAAAAGTCACCAATTATTTTTTTTTTTGCTTTTTGGTTCACACCCAGCAATGCTCAGGGGTTACACCTGGCTCTGCATTCAGGAATTACTCCTGGTGGTGCTCAGGGGACCATATGGGATGCTGGAGATCGAACCCTGGTTGGCTGCGTGCAAGGCAAATGCCCTACTCGCTGGACTATCACTCCGGCTCCCACCAAATATTTAAGACCTAGAAGGCAACCAGAACTCTCATTAATTCCATAAACACTCATAAAGATTAGATTTGTATTTCTCTAAGACGCCACACACATAGCATTTAGTTTCTTCTGAGAAGTGGCAGTTTTCTCCTCCACACTTCATAACATAAGCCATGTTCAACTAGAATAGTCTATCAATCATGTGCCAGGTTGTTGCAGGACTCCTCTAAGAGCCTCTGCATCTGCCCTGGATTGCCTCCTGCAGGTCACTTCATAGATAGGGGGTATTCTAAATGTGGTAGTTTATCTGACCATGTATTCGATACTGGCTGGTATAAATATTCTCTCATGCTACCACAATCATCGTGGGACTAGCTAGATCTTACCAGCATATTTGCCTGGCCACGTTGGATCTCTAAGTAATTAGACCAGAGAGAAATGCTGTTTGCCTCCAAGCAAGCAAGCATGGCTCCCTGATAACTCAAAGGCAACTAAAATACAAAACTACCATGAAGTAGACGAGACTCTTGTGAAGACTTGGATAAATATTTAACTGGAATTAGTATTAGTCTTTGGTACAGAGACATGCCATCACAGAAACCCCCTTCTCTACCCTATAAAGGCATTTCCAGGCAGATCTTGGCTCAAAACATTAGCATATAATAGGGCCTAGGTGAGGTGCTGGGGGGAAATTACCTAAGGGCGTTTGACCCTTCCTGCTTCCCATAATAGTGGGAGGTCTGAGTTGCAGGGGTATAAAACCAGCCTGCTTCCTCTCTCTCTCTCTCTCTCTCTCTCTCTCTCTCTCTCTCTCTCTCTCTCTTTGGGCTCTCTTTTTGGGCTCTCTCTTTGTGAGCTCGCACTCTTCTTGGGAGTCTTGTTTTTGTCTCCTCTTTATAGGGCCTTAACACGTGGTGGCCACCATCTTGGCCTACACGTGGCTGGGGTTCTAGCCGGGAATCCTAAGCACAGGGTTTTTCCTATTGCTGATTTGTATGCCTGAACCTGTGATAAGTAAAGCCTTTTAAAACTGCATCGGATTCCTGAGTCTTCATCCATTCCCCGCTGGCTGCGGAGGTAGAAGGGAACTTGCTTCCCTGCACTGTTGGGGGACCCCTGCGGTGTTCCCGCCATCTGGCATCCCTAGGTGGGTACCCCTGCATCTGGAGGTCCTACCGAGTGCAACACCAGCATAATATTAAATTAGCACAATACCAAAATATGTTTTATGGTTGATATTTCTTCACTATGGATTACATATGAAAATTTGCAACTGAAAATAGTTTGTATAAACTTAGGTACATATTTTTTTCTAAAATCAATCATCTGTGACTTTATTAGTCATTCTCATAAAGTCAGATTACATGTGATAAGTAATCACGTGAGAACAAGTAGGCTTTTGAACAAAGAACTTGTTTGAATTATACTTCAAAGTATATATTTCAAAGAACCAGTTTGAAATATACTTCATTGTGAATGAGTTGTTAAATGTTATAATGTCTCTTTTACCTGTGGTTCACTAAGAAAGCTAGTGTCATCCCCTCGAACAGTTCTACTTTCTTTCTAAAGATTGACTTGAATTAAATGAGCTTTATTTAAGTTTTTCTCCCATGTTGTAGGAATGGGGTTATTATACTGAATAAAGGTAGATATATAAATTCTTTAAGTTATGTCATCAAACTATATCAATGTTTGATGATATATTTCACTCCTCATTCACTGAATATTTTATAACAAAGGCTATTTGCTTTTATAGCATTTTCTTAACAAGAAAATATATGTGGTTCTAAATGTATGAAAATGACTGTATGGATAGTATGTTAACAAAATTAGAAACAGAAAAACTGCTGTGTTGAAGAAAGTGGTAAATATGTTTATTTCTTAGTTATATTAGTAATTTACCACATAATTCACAGGAAACTATATGTGCTCTAACAGGTGTTTTATTTAACATAATTTCAGCCTCTCTCTTTATTCCACTGCCATATTCTTGTTGATATGAAACTTTGTACAATATGAACAAATATTTAACTCAATGATCTCTCTACGTTTAGTTCAATGTGGCATGTAAAAATGTTAGTTACTATTTAATTTCCTACCAATGATTAATTTATAGACCCATACTTAGCTAGAGTATATTTATAACATTGCAGTATTTCAAAACATATGCATGAAATATTAATATTTTAAAGTATTCATTTTAATAGCATTGTAGTATATTTTTTGTTTAGTTGTCTAGTAAAAAGTCTGATAAAATCCTTAATTATTAGCAATCTGATAATACTATCCAAACCGCTTTAATTATAACACATTTTGTGTCTTGTTTTATTACATTTCATGCCAGAATGAACCTGGTTAGGATCTTTAATAAGTCCATATTAAATCTGGGGTAAAGGTTAAAACTCATGAGACATTCTGGGTTCTCTGTCTATTGTTAGAAAATTTCATCAGAAATGCCCCCAAATTTCATTAAAGACTTCTGGTTGTGGACCCTATATATTGCCATTTATTTAAGGGCCATCACTCAGAGGCAATTATTGGTGTGCTGTCCATGATCCTTGTTATATTAAGCAATTTCTACACGTAGGTTAGGCATTAATACCACCATTATCCTCAACACAAATCCCTTGACAGTTAGAAAAGCAAAAGAAATTACAAATGGATTAATCTCTAGTGTCTTTCCCAAAATAAATCCTTTCCCCAGA